>CAEGAF010022813.1:0-14569 GCA_903067075.1 Micropoecilia bifurca
GTGTGTGTGTGTGTGTGTGTGTGTGTGTGTGTATGTGTGTGTGTGTGTGTGTGTGTGTGTGTGTGTGTGTGTGTGTGTGTGTGCCACCAACTTTGCATTTCAAAAGACACAAATAACAAGCAACACATTAGATACACCTGTTGAAGAATTAAAGTATTGAAGGAAAAGCAGAACTTTAGAGTAGAAACCCATAGAACACCTTACATACATTCACATCCAAAAATGTAGCAAAGTTTCACATAAAATGTCTGTTTCTCATAATGATGCTGAATGGTGCCTCATTAACATACAAATGAAATAAAGCTTGTAAGGAATTAAAATTTTTTTGTTGCTTTAGTTGCTACTCCTGTCAAAATATTGTACATTTACTTTGTATGTCAGTGGAGTATAATGTACTTCACATGTAAAGGAATGAAGCGTAAAGTACCTGATTTGACTTATCAAAGTTTTATAGTGCAACACCATCTTTTGCCAGTAGAATAAATCAAAGATCTGAAGCTAAATGTGATTAATAATATCTCTAAATGATGAAATGCCACTTTTGAATAATTGTCTAAGATGATGGTGTCCAAAGTATGGTTCTAGGGCCATTTGAGTCCCTTTTAGTGATTTCATGTGGCCCTCAACCGCAGTACAACATTGCACAAATTTGGTTTTCCAGCGTGAGCTTTGAGGTTTATTCAGTTAAAATAACCTTCTAGCAGACGTTTCATCTATTTGATGCCTTTCAAAAAGACACAGGCTGATTAAAGTTTTCTAATAATTAAAGATACAACACCACGTGGTTAAACGTTTGGACTCTGCTGTTCTAAGACAACATTATTGGATTGTCATTCCAAATCCTGTTTCAAAGATTATAAAAGAACCTACATCTGCAGCATCTGCAGCACCTTTTCTAGGCTCTGAGTTTCCATGCAGCAGTAAATCAGCTTCATTTTGTCACACATGTAACAAGTAACATTGATAAAAGCTGTAAATGCAGCTTCATGCATCATCAAGTAAATCGTCTTTGTGAGCCATCAGGTGGTGAAGCTTTAAAACAAACAGAAGGGAAAGTCCAGTTCTGTGACTTTGGTATTTTGCTTGACATCATCAAACTTTGGCAGCTTTTCTTTTTCATTTTTAACTTGTTTTAATGTCATCTGCATTATTTGCCTCAGCAGCATTGCTTCTAGTTATTCAGGAGTGGATTTTATTAGGAAAGAGACATTTACAAACCTTTGCTTCACAGCCTAGGAAACCTTTCATTTTATCCATTCATTTTTAATAGCAGCTGTAAAACATCATACATACTGATTACACTGTAAACTGTCTGCTCCTAATAAGTATTTGCCTGTATTACAAGGTTTATTTTTCACTGCGCTGAAACGCAATAACTCTGCTCCGTAACTATGTAATAACCTCGTCCTGCTCATGTCTCCACCTCGCCTGGTGTTTCATTTGTCTTTCACACTCCTCGTCTCTCCTGATTCTCTCTTCTTCTTCCCTCTTGTCTTCAGTTCTGCCTGCAAAAATCTCATTAAAGTTCTCTATTTAAAATCTAATGAATGAGTTTGATCTAAGAAACATTTACATGTTTTAAGCTATGACCTAAATAACAGCTATCGTTATGTATAATCCAGACCCATGAATTGTGTGACGTCTTTTGTTGCAAAGATGTTTCAGGCAGCTGAGATGAAATGTTCTGCTACCAGTCACAGCTTGTCAATGAAGAAACATCGTTCTGTTGCTGCAGAAACAGGATGCAGCATTATTTTTTTGCATCTAACATCAATATTCCAGCAGAGTTTTTGCTAAATGCTAAACCATCAGTGTTGTGATCTGTGTTTTAGTTATATTAAGATTTTCTGTGTGTTTCCCTGTGAGTCTCTGTCCTGTCCTCCCTGTTGATTGATCCCAGCTGTGTCTAGTTTCCTGGTTCCCTCCTCATGTATTTAAGTCCACCTGTTCTCTTTTCAGGTCCTTGTCTGATGTCAGTGGTTTCATGTGTCTGCGCTGTAAAGTCCTGGTTAGCGTCAGCTCTCGTTTTCAGTCCTGTCTATCAGTAGCTACCGGTATTAGCTGTGTGCTAACTCCCAGCCTGTGTTGGACTGTTTTTGAGCTTCTGTCATTAAATTCATCATTTCCTTCACAATCTGTGTATCTGTATCATCCTCACCACCTTCCGTTCACCACTCCATGACAATCAGTATGGTGTGAGCTGTGTCTCTCTTTGCTGTGGGCTAGAAACACAGAAGTGAAGAGAAATGTTGTTGTTGTGTGAAATAGTTGCTACTTGAATTAAACCTGCAGTAAATCTTTCTGGGCCAACACCTGCCATCTGCTACAGTGAATCTTAGTTCCACTGTCTTAATATGACTTTCCTGATCTTTGTCTCCTTTAGCTAAATCCATCGTTTCAAAATATGTCACAGATGATCAAAGATAATCTCACAATACAAATGTATCAGTCAGAAGAAGAACATATAATAACCAACAAGCTAAATTAGTGTCCACATAGCATATGATGAGAGTAACAATGCAACTTTTGTGAAGCCCTTGAGTTGATTCTAAGTGGGACATAACAGTTTCAGTTTTGGCAACAATGCGACACCATTATTTATTTAAACTCTTCTTACACCCTGGTGCGAAATGAAGAGTCAGGTTTGCTGTAGTTCTGGTGTGCCGCCATTGTTGAATCACAGATCAGTGCTTTGTGACATATTTCAGCAGAAAGACCAAACAATGAAGTAATGATCAAACTTCTCCAGCTGTTGTCACCAGGAAACTAAATGATTTGCTCTTCTTGTAGAAAGAAATGACATTTTTCTTGTTTTTTTCTTTCTCATTGTTCTTTTTCATGTCCAGTTAGTTTTTTTAATCTACTTTCAGGTTTGCCATGTTTTACTAAACTGAAGGTCATGCTAAAAACTGTGTAGTCACTGAAACATGTTGTAGTTTCTAGAATGTCGTTTTGTAAGAGATTTTCTCCAATCTTTACAATCAGAAATTATAAATAAGATGTAGAAACAGTTTTCCAGAATTCCCCTTTTCATTATTCATGGTAACGTTTTAAATGTAGAACAAGCTGGTCAGTGTCTTAGTCAGCGGTGCTCCTTGAACCGCTCTGTGACCTTGAGCTGTTGCGTTTTCTCACACTGTGTTAGAAAGCTCCTTCTGTGTTTGGAGGAAAGTGCTTGTTTGCTAATGACTTCCCAGCTGCCCTCTGGAAGAAGCTGCTGCCAAAATGGGCAAATGATGAGACGTCTCAGACGATTCCACTGGCAGGTTCCCCGCTGCCTCTCTGTGAACACAGAGACAATGCTGGCCGAGGTCGACATGCATACCTGTTACTGGAGGATGGATCCCTCACACCAAATCATTCTGAACAGCTTGACGATCCCAGCACTGCTCTCTCTACAGGAGCTGCAGGTTTACAAATCACACACAAACTGTCGTCGCTGCTGAAAGAAGCCAGATTTTCTGTTCTTTACCAGAAAACAAGCATATTCTGATAGGTAGGTGTAACACGGATGGGGATCAGTGAAAAGCATGATGAGCTGAGCTGTAGGAGCTTGTTGTCTCAAAGACGGATTCAGTGATGAACTGTGACATCATGCAGCCATGCTGAGGCGAACAGAAAACGTCCGCATGATGATATCATGTCGACGTCTCTGAGGTAACCGACTACCGCTTCATGACTGACAGTATGCCGAGTTATAGATTTGAAATAAAAATGCTTGTCAAACTCAGGATATGACTCTTCAGTGACAATCAGAATCAAACATCCAGCTAAGGAAAATGTACTTAACCCTTCACAGATTACAAGTTTTTTCTTTTTTCTCTCACTTGAATGTTTCTGATCATCAAGTAAATATCAATATCAGGAAAAAATAACCTGATGTTTTTCTTTATCTGTAGAAAAAGCTACCCATGAAAATCTGTTACTATGGGAAACACTATCACCAAAGTTTGTTTTAAACTTTTGGGAATGACAAGGTCACAAAGCCATGATATTTTACTCTATGAACAAAAACTGTTACATTCACATCCTATTAAATAAGTATAATTTTAAATTGGTTTGGCTGATTTTTGGAACTGGCCAGATGTCCCAGATGTTCCTGGTTTGATGGGATCAGCAGAGGAAATATCTTGCTTGGCTCTTGGAGACAATAACAAATGGGCTGAATTACAAGGAAGATTGTAGACACTGGCTTATTTCGTGGAATCTTATTAAAATTAAATTAGAGAAAGCGGCATGGCAGGATCACAGAGGGAGTAATTTACTCAGAGGACCAAAGTCGCACAAAGAGAATAAGAGTCTGTGTTTGATGCTCCTCCCGTTCTCTTCCTCTCTTACTTAATTACTCCTGCTGCAGCCTCCCACTTAATGGAGTTTCACTGTCACCAAGGAGCCAGATCAGATACACGCTTCTGTAAATCCAGTCCAATGAGAGAGGCTGATTTAACTTTTTCTTTTGCTGCTATCAACATTTCTGTTAATTTATGCATCATTTTTAATGAGGTTTTATTTGATGAATATCTGATTTTGTAACTGAGCGTGATGAAGAGGAAATATTGGGGAGGAGTCAGATATCAGGAGGACAATGGCTTCCTGGTTATGTAATTGATAAACTGAACATTTGCATATGCAGTTTGTGTGTTGGATTGTGTTTTCTATGAAGTGTTTAGTTTTGAGTCAGAAGTGTTTCAGACACCTTTTGCAGGCATTGCAGCTAATGGTTCTGCATGGAGATGCTGATCTCCAGCTAAAAACGTATAATGAGGCTTATGGAGGTAATAAAAGTGTCACTGCTGACCTTTTGCAGGAAGTTGTAAAATGCAGCCTGGCTCAGCTGTGAATGTTCAGTTAATTAGATAATAACAGATTTAAATAGAAAAGAGAAGACAAAAGGGAAAAACAAAAGAAAAGGAAAAGAAATAACCTTTATTGTCCCTCAGTGGGAAAATTCAGGTGAACCAGCAGCAAAATGACAGGAAAGCTGAAGTGTAGATTTACAGAAAACACCTGACCAGAGTCTGCAGCAGGGAGGAAACGAAAGCAGGCAGAGATTTTCACAAACCCACACATTCTGGAAGCTGTCTTTTTGTTCATAAGACGATGAAAATGTCTATTTTTAAGCTTTATTTTGTTAAATTTTTTTGTAGAAATTAAAAATTTTTATCTTTCAATTTGCTTTATACATACAATTTAAGTTACTTTTTCCACTTGAACCCTTTTGGAGAATTATAATTCTTCTACTAAAACATTTTAGTCAAACTGGTCAAAAGCAAACAAAGTGTCATGCTGCATGTTGTTCTGCTCTTCCAGCTGCAGACCTGCTTGACTCACCTCTTCATGTTCAGTCAAGAGAAGTAATCAGGCTCAGAAACGTTAATTTCAAACCTGTAGTGCTTCATGAAATATAACCAAGTCTTGCATATGAAATTTTACCAAATAATTTATAAATGCTCTGTGCTGTTTGTAACCTTTCACAGATAAACCAAAAACAATAGATCATATTCTTTGAAATACTAAATAATAAATAGATTTCATCCCTCATTGTTTATTCCATATTTGCTGAAAATTAGGCTTTGCTTTTAAATGATTTATTAAAGTGAATATTTTATATAATTAAACAAAATAAATGTATTAATTTTTAGCTTTCTGTGTATTCTCCTCCTGTGGCCTCCTGGTTCGTCTTCATTACATCTTTATATTTCAAAATACATCATAGAGCATCATCAGCTGACTTTGGGAGTCAGACTGGAAGGTTTGGACGACTTTCTTATCTTTATTTCTTCCTTTACTCTCTATTTGACTGATCAGCCTGCATTTCCTCTTGTGTCAATGTCCTGGAAGAATGGCTGCAGACTCCGGTACTCTTTACTTTTAATAATACTGAAAATCCTGGTCAGAGGAACGTCTGCTTTAATCTTCCTTCTCAGCTTGTTTTAATGGTCGGCCTTCAGCTTGGTTCAAACATTATGGCTGTGACAGGCTCCAAAACGCTCCAAAAACCTCCAAAATGCTACAAAATGCTAAAAAAGCTCCAAAACGCTCCAGTAAGCTCCAAAATGCTAAATATGCTCCAAAAACCTCCAAAACGCTACAAAAAAGCTCCAAAAACTTCCAAAAAACTCCAAAACAATCCACAATGCTCAAAAAGCTCCAAAATGCTCCTGTAAGCTCCAAAAACCTCTAAAAAGCTCCAAAACCTCCAAGACGTTCCAAAAACCTCTAAAAAGCTGCAAAACCTCCAAAATCCTCCACAAACCTCCAAAATGCCTGCTGCAGAGAGAGAAAATATCTGAGTTATGGAAAAATTGCTTGAATTAGTCACAAATTGGAGGTTTTGAACTCAGAAAACTAAGTGGGACCGTGAATAAATCAATAAATGTTCTTTACTTTACAAGGCAGCCTGTCTCAGGGGTAAATCAATGAATGTTCTCCTGCCAATGTTTGAATGAAGGATTGAGGAACGATGCCCAAATTCTCAGATATTTCAGACATTAATCAATGACAAGACTTGACCTCTAGGTGACCTGGCGGCTCAGCGAAGCTCAGAAACTGGATCTAATCAGAGGAAGGAATCAGTCATGTAGATGCTTTTCACTGTCTGCTTATGAAATTTCCAAATACATTCCTGACATTAATTCTATATTTCGCTTAATAATCTTTTCTCTAAACATTAATCACCAAAATGCAACAAACTTTAAAACACGAAAACCTGTCTTTCTAAGCAGAAACTGTTGTCAACTTTATGACATGACCGGTGAAGTTCAGAGCTAATCTTTTCTTTCAGGAACCGTCAGGGTCTCCTCTTTATGGTCTCTCTTTCTTTGTGCCTCTTTTTGTTCTTTTCACTGCTGCTAATCAATAGATCTAATCTCACAGACAAATATACCTGACACGGCTCAAGAAATATTGAATTTATGACTTTTTAATTTAAGCATAGCCATAGTCAACTGATATTATCTGCCATCTGTTATTAAATCTCCAAGTTTTATGTAAAGTTATTAAAGTGTTAGTCAAACTAGACTGAAATTCTGTGAAACTAAGATCTGTTGTTAAAGTTAAACAATCAGGTTTAAGTCACACTTCTCTCTGTTTAATACAATTTAACGACCTTCACTTAGTAAATGGAATCATAAACTTTCCTCTCAATAGACTGCAGAGTGGCTGCTTTGTGCCAACAAGAACCTAATGAAATAATTCACCTCCTAATTACTATTTTACCCAAACCAAGACAGCAGATATCATTGTAAGTGAAGTTGGAGCTGGTGAAGTATTACATCTGCACTAACCGGCTTATTGATTGTCTCTTGCTCTCTGCTCATGTTGCTGCAGAAACTGAGCTGCCAGACAGTGATTAAAAGAGACTCATGTTCTACGGCTCACTGTCAGCATGCTGCTGGAGCCCTTCAGTGCTTTGACTAGACCTCACAGGAGCGCTCAGTAACAGACAGTTACTGCCTTAACAGACAGTCAAGGAGCAAAGCAATGCAGGATTCAACATGCAGAAATAATAATAGAACAATCAGACAGACGTTTCAACCGAATTATTCTCACTTTACAGGAATCAGTTTTTATTTGTTTTAAGACAATTTGTTGAGAATTTTAGGTTGAGGAGACTAATTTTAAATTACTAGATTAAAGGTTATTCAGAGCACATTATGATTTAATCTATTTATTTAAATTTAGATCTCAAACTTAAATTAATTCCTGGATCAATTAATCTTGTCAGGTTACAATATTTGTCAATATTCATGATTTCTTCAGGATTGTAAAATATGAAAACATGCATCTTGGTGCAATAATCATTATAGAATAGTCTGACAATTATTCATGAACAATTGAAATATATTGCTGCTGTCAGAAAGAAACCTGGCATCTCCTTGTATCGGTGTAACATTTCAGAACATGGAGGAAAACATCTGATTGTGTTGACTGACTCATTCATGCAGCAGCTCCAGTTACGATATCAGTCACTTCCTCAGACTGCAGGTTTCACAATGCATCTTAAAAATACTCAGTCTGTTAACCTTTCTGTATTTTATCAAATTACAACAACAAACCCTGATGTATGAAAATAATTCAATAACAATTTTGGGTTAATTATATGTGATCTGCAGAACTGGTGGAATTAAACTGCTTGTGCTTCTCTCCCTTTCTGATTATGTTTTTCAATTCATGTTATTAATTGCTTCGGATATTTGTCTTCTTTACAATATTTGCTGTTCATTCTTGCATTATTTATTTAGCTTGTATAACATTACTGCAAAATGGCAAAATGTTGCTTTACCTGATCAGCATTTCTAATTATGAGTGACAATAACCAGGTAATTAAAACACTGAACACACTCCACTGGTTTTCCTTTAATGACAGCTTAATGTGGTAGTCAAATGTTTGCTTGAAATATAAACTTAAATATTTATGACAGTAGTAGGAAGATTAACTAGTATTTGTCACAGCATGCAATAAAATCCTCCAGAACCTGACCTGGTGGGCCGTCCTCTCCCAGTAACAGATCAACAACAACTTTCTCATCCTCAAACTTCCTCATTGATGTTCAGAATATGTAATAAATGAGAGAATGTGGTCAGGAGAGTCAGTCCATGAAATAATGTATCCTATAATATCACCCAGTCACACTGGGAACTGTCAACAAGCAAACCTAAAACATTAATCAACAAAACCAGGACAAGTTCAAAGAGGCTGGATTATTTTAAAAGTAGAAGAAACGTCTCAGAAAGAGCATGAGAACATGAGACCTGAGGCCATTGGTGGGTTTGGAAATGAAGTTAAGAAAAGTTAAAACAAGCATGTAAAAACAAAAATGTGTTTGGTGGTTTATTTTTTACAAAACATGGAACTGTTTCATAAAACACTGATCTGCATAAACCTATGAACTGTTCTTGTTATGATATATGCTTTATAATACCTTCCTCATCATTTCTTTTGCTCAGTGATAACCGTTCCTTAGGCTAAAGGTTAAAAACTAAACATGGCTCTACTTCCAACATATTCTTACTCAGAAGAAGAAAATCCAGAAATTTACTCAAGTATGAGTAGAAATACTTCATAATAAACACATGGGGCGCTGAAGTAGAGGGGACGCAGTAATGTCATAATTAATAATAAAATAATAAAGACTTTGTGGTATTCGTATTTACTGGCGCAATTATATCAGTTGTGCTACCACCCCACACCACTAGAGGCAGTAACAGGCTCGAAAAGGTACAACTAATCAGCAGATTCAGAAATACACGAAAGCTACAGAACTTTATAAAAACTGTGAGCTGTGCTGAAGTAAATAAGAGAGAAGTTCAGATACATGCTGAGAGTGAAACTCCTTCCTAAAGATGAAGATATATCACAGATTTCAAAAGAAAATAAAAACGGGAGACCACGAGTGCAATGGTCCCATTTCCAAATAAGGTGAGACTGACAGTGGTCTGTCCTTGACCCTTTCTGTTAGCTGCAGCTAAGTCATTCTCAAACAACAAGCTAATGTTGGGTAACTATGGCAACCAGTGACAGTCTAAAAGCCCGCCCACTCTTTCTGCAGTCAAATCGTTAGACAAGCCCATCTCTGAAGATCAAAATACACTGTGACGTCACAATGTAACTCCAAAGGCACATCGCCAGCGATTATATAAGCTCCTCACATCCATCTACCTTCATCACAACCTGTTGATGTAACCCAGCTGCATTTTATTTGTTTGTTCTGTATTATTTGCTTTTCTGTATTGTTTTTTTTTTTACTTTATGGGTACTGTCCCTTTAAGAGCAAAGTACGACATCACTTTACGACAGCATTCCGGCTGCAGTTACTAGGGAAACTCCCGGGCTTCAGAGGCCCAGAGCTGCTGCGGAGCAGAGTCTCTGCCGTCCTTTGGCATAGTGCTTGGCTTCTTTACGCCTGATGTTTGATGTTTTCCTGCTAGGTGAGCATTACTGGAGATTTGTGATGTCGTATGAGTTCTAACTTTATGTACTAAGTCGTCGCTAATTCTGTAATGTTTTAGAAACTAAACTCCTGTTTTGCTGTGGGTATTGTGAATTGAAATGACTGTCGAGTTTGTCGTGTTAAGTGAAGTGTTTCGTTTTCATCCATGTTCATGGGGTGCTTGTTATTTTATGTAGTTATATTCCGTGATGGAGAATCTTGGGTGCTGTTTTGGGGTGGAGCTCACAGATCTTGGTTGCCAAGGAAACTCCCGGGCTTTAGAGGCTCAGAGCTGCTGCGGAGCAGAGACATGCTAGTCTCTGCTGTCCTTTTGCATAGTGCTCGGCTTCTTTATGCCTGATGTATGATGTTTTCCTGCTAGTGCCTTATTGTGGCCAATATTGGAAAGGACCATCAGGAAGGTCAGGGTTTCCCCCAGAAAAGCTGCTAAGCCTGGCGGTCGGGAGGGGGGGGCGCGCGAACGCTGAATGTGACAGGCAGCCAATCAGAAAGCGCGGACTCTGCACCTACTTTACTTTCTGAGGGGAAATTACCGAGGGGAATCCCAAACAGCTTAGCTTGGCGGTGGGGCTAGCAAATCAGAAAGCGGGGACTCTCCACCTGCTTTCTGAGGGGAAATTACAAATCCCAAACAGCTGAAACGCTAAGCCTGGCGGCAGGGCTAGCAAAGCATGGCGGGCGCCATGCTTATAATACACTGGGGTGCTCCTGTGCCTGCGGAGGCGGAGTTTCTGTGACTACTAACGCCTGATGCCTTCATCAGTCTGGGTCGCCATCCCAGCCAGGACAACCTCTTTCATCGTTTCCTATGCATCTGACACACACACAAACATAGAGCTCTATATGGACTTTTATTTATTTATTCTTTTCTGGCCAGCTTTCTTTTAATTGAGTTTAATTTTTACCTAGGACCTTGAAAGGATTCTGTATGACATAAATGTTTTTTTCTTTTCTCTTTGTGGGTTTTCCAGGAAACTGTATGACAGTGTTGAGACGAAGTTGGATGTGTTTCAGTCCAGTAACTTGTATTAAACGTAACTGGTTGATAGTAAACTGCTATCTGAACCCGAGTAGATTAAGTTCGTTGGTTACATCCAAAGTAATAGAGGAAAAAATTAGGAAAAAGCTGGCCAGCAGAAAAAAAAAAAAGTTCATATAGAGCTCTATATTTGTGTGTGTGTCTGATGCGTACGAAACGATGAAAGAGGTTGTCCTGGCTGGGATGGCGACCCAGAATGACGAAGGCATCAGGCATTCGCAGTCACAGAAACTCCGCAGCCTCTCTCTTTTCCTCGCAGGCACAGGAGCACCTTCCTGATGGTCATTTCCAAATATTGGCCATAATAAGGCACTAGCAGGAAAACATCATACATCAGGCATAAAGAAGCCAAGCACTATGCAAAAAGACGGCAGAGACTAGTACGTCATAACACAGAACAAACAAATAAAATGCAGCTGGGTTACATTAGCAGCCGTCGTCGATACACTTTCTTGAGAATTTACTCAACAGTTCACAGTAGGATTTTCCACTTGACGTGAAATCTTTACTCAGTTTTAGAAAAGTGATTTATCTTAGAATTATTAAACAAGCAAAGGTTAAAATGGAGTCTAACCAGCCTAGAGCAGAAGAAGTTGCATCCGACAACTTTGTACAGCCACCAAAGCCACCCAAGCGCAGGAAGAAGAAGCTGTCGTTTGCCGTCTGGTGGGAGATGCACGGACATGAGGCGCTAAAGAAGTCCACTGAAAATATCCAACAGCTGGACGCTGCACTGGCGACTGAAAATGAATCGATCGCCAAAGAACTGGAAACGGTAGATCAATGGTTGGAGAAACAGGCCACCACTGATCCAAGGACTGCAGCTGAACCTACTGGAACAGAAGACGATTCAGTGGTTACTGAACAGAAATCGATCTCTGTACTGCAGGAGACACCGAAGAAGGAACGTTCCTCTATGTCCAGTACTGAGAATGTTATCCAGCAGGACACTTCTCTGGCTGAAGTAGAAGGTGAGCAGAAAGATACCTTAAAGAAGGAGATTTACAAAGAGGATTTTGTGAGTTTTACAAGAGAGCTGGCCACTGAAAACAAATCCATCACAGTGGACCAGAAAGGGGAAAAACAATCATCAAAAACGAAGCGCATCAAGAAGACGCCCCTGTTATGGAAATCTTTCCCAGAGTCAGACCATTGCATCGATCTGACATTTTTTACTGCAAACAGTAACGTCAATAATGGTCCTCTGCCGGAAAAACAGGCATCTTTGACCAGCAAAAAGACCATTTGGAAAGTGCATCACAACTCAGAGCCTCTCATAGATGTAAGTTTTTTTTGGAACAGAAGACAATTCAGTGGTTACTGAACAGAAATCGATCTCTGTACTGCAGGAGACACCAAAGAAGGAACAGTCCTCTATGTCTAATCCTGAAAATGTGATCAAGCAGGACACTTCTCTGGCTTAAGTAGAAGGTGAGCAGAAAGACACCTTAAACCAGGAGATTTACAAAGAGGATTTTGTGAGTTTTACAAGAGAGCTGGTCACTGAAAACAAATCCATCACAGTGGACCAGAAAGGGGAAAACCAATCATTAAAGACGAAGCGAATCAAGAAGATGCCACTGTTATGGAAATTTTTCCCAGAGACGGACACTTGCATCGATTTGACATTTTTTACTAAAAACATTGACATCAATAACGGTCCTCTGCCACAAAAACAGGCATCTTTGACCAGCAAAAAGACAATTTAGAAAGTGTATCACAACTCAGAACCTCTCATTGATGTAAGTTTTTTTGGTGATTACAGCGAAACCCAAGATGTTTCAATGAGAGCCCCAGAAAGTGATGAGGTGGAAAGTTATAACAAGAACATTGAGTTTCCTACAACCCAGCTGGTCACCAAAACGGAATCCATCTTGAAACTGCAGAAGACAGCTGATCAAAAAGGGGAGAAACATCCATCTCTGGATAAGCCAGTGGATAACATCAAAACAGAGAGTTTCACTGAAATTCAGAATTTGTCCTGCTCTTCTGACAGTGCATGTCAAGAAAAATGTACTTGCGAAACCAAACGTAAGGAGTTTGAATTGGAACATATCAAAATAGAGACATACTTAATGAAACAGCTTGATGAGATGTTTCATGTAAATAACAAACTAAACGCTGAACTTAAAAAGACGAACACTCTGATGAGAAAAATACTCTCAGAAAGAAGTCAGAGGAAGAAGCCAGTGGTTTCTGTTCAGAGTCAGACAGATTCAGAAAATAACACAAAGCAGAAATATCTACTTCAGTACAAACTGAGATGGATGTAACACAAACTAGCTCAGAATTAAATCCAGTTTATAAAACAATATCCACACAAACTGAGACGGATGTGCCGGAAAACAGACGTCACTTGAAGCCACTCCGTCAAACAGTATCAACTCAAACTGAGACAGACGCACTGGAATCCAAGTGGAATCCACTGGAAGTTTCAGTATCAGAAATTGTCAGGGATCAGACAGCTACCTTAAAAAATGAGATTCAGGCAAAGGATTCAGAAGTACTGCCAGAGATCCCTCAGACAGATTATGAACAAACAGAGACAAACCTTTACACGGTTTCAGAAGACCTAACGTGTAAGGTTTATGCTGTTTCCACAAACAGGGAGAGTGACATAATGACAGAAGAACATAAAACATTCACCCTACAGGTAGCGACTGCATCACAGGAGGATATAATCCAAATTACACCCAAAGAATCAGAAACTCAATCAGATGAAGAGGCAGCTGAGGAGAACAATGTCTCCAAACAAGAAGAAAGCCCCAAGAAAAACATCTCACTGTGGAGACGAATCAAGAAGGCCTTAACTCCAGCACCTCTGCGCCAATATAAACACAGATGTAAAGTCCATCCAGAGTAGACATCAACATATGTGTCTCTAGGAGTTCAGGTCTGAAAAGAGGGTGGAGCCACGTGTGAGTTGGGTGATTGGTGGCAATGAACCTTACCACAGCCCGACCTTTTCATTGGCTAATGCCCATTTGACATCACAGCGCAGCGATCAGTGGGCTACCGTCTCACAAACTCAAGCTAATATACATTGTGGAGAACCGGACCTACAGAAAGTTTTTGCGTCAGGACTCTAAAACAATGGTTCTCCGTCAGTGGAGTATCTGTACAGGCGATGTCAGATATCCTGATCATGTTTGCGGAACTAAAATTCACAGATTTCTAAAATCTGAAATGGAAAACCTTGCTTGGATTAAACTTTTTCACGACCGCGTTTGCAGATAGCGTCGTAGAATAAAAAGAACAAAGGATTGTCTGCTGGCGTAAGTATTATTACTTTGCTTTCTTTGTGTTTAGTGAATGAAAAAAAAATAGTCAATAATAAACACATCTATTATGAAAACCTTTTAGCCACGTACAGCATAATGGCAGCACCGATACAACGTCTACATTCTGAAGCCTGTTACAATCTTACGTTAGCCGAACAGATCAATATGCAATGTGTACCGTATCTGAAAACTTAGATCTAACATATCTGTACCGTATCTATTAAAGATTTTATTTCACCTGAAAAGGCTTTTTACTAAACTGTAATCGTGTTAGCCACCGAGTACCGAGTGCTAGC
>CAEGAF010022837.1:0-13549 GCA_903067075.1 Micropoecilia bifurca
TATATATATATATATATATATATATATATATATATATATATATATATATATATATATATATATAGTTTAATAGCAAATAAACATATGCAAGCTGAATGCGGAGTCCCCTGCTATTGGTGCAGAATTAATTCAGGCAATAAATGCATGCATTGATTGTACGTAAGGAAATGACTAGAAAATAGCTGCTCTACTAAAACTTGCTCATAACTACAGTTGGAGCAATAATTAAAAAGTTTAAAACAAGTGAAAGTGTCAGAAACGGGGATGGATTATGATCCAGGTTTTCATTTTGTTACAGTCACAGTAAGAAGGATGGCAGTGGAGGTAAAACAAGGGGGTGATTCCACAAATACGACATCTCAGTCCCACAGCGACAAATCTAAACATGGAGTTTGCTGAACTCTTCTGGGAACTGAGCAACTGTTTGCTTTTGACTGATGCAGCTAAGATTGAGCTTTTTAGCAGCAACTAAAGGATGAATATGTGGGAGAAAACTGTTCAATCATGGAGGAGGATCTGTGATTATGTTGTCCTGGAAGGCCTGTCAGACTACAGGGCATCATTAACTTATTCAAGATGAATGCTCTTTTATGACCTTTTCACTCTGCATACCTAAATAACACAAACATCCAGTAGACTGGGCTAAAAAGAAAAAGTCTGTCATGATATCAATCTTTTTGGTGTAGAACTAACAGCACTAGATCAACATTAATCAGATCCTCCACTAAACATCCAGTCCTACAGTCTCTTGGTTCAGTGGCTTCAGGATTTCATCTAAAATCTCTCAAAGGAGAGTTTTGCTCTCAATAAATGTACGATTAGTTGTGTTTGTTTACAGTTTTTCAGTGTAAGAATTTTCAAAAGACACATTTTAGAGGTTTTTTAGATGCTCTGAAATAGACACAGCAGACTTTGACTTTCTGAGCTCCTTTTTTATTCGTGTTTCCGTTTTGAGACGTCCTTCTCATCCTGTCTGTTGGCAGGGGGTGAACAGTATGTTCCAGGTGTTTCTGACTGGAAACAATTCGGAGTACTTCACCATCTCCCCCACGGCGGTGCAGGGCCGCGCCGACATCCGGGTCAGGGTCGCCCTGCCACTGGACTACGAACAGATTCGCAGCTTCAGCTTCTCAGTCAGTTTTCCTTCTTCTTTTGGGTGATTTTGCAAAATGTCTTACTACGTTTCTTCACGGGAAATATTTCTAGTTGTGGGACAAACACATTGCAGCAAAATAATGGAAATTCTTGTTAATATGCAAAAAATTCTAATGATAGAGGAGCAATTTAAAAACTCATCAGATCTCAATGGGGAAAAAAGTCATTTTGGATAACTATCCTTATGTTGTTTTGGTGATATGTTAGGAATTAAAGGATGCAGCATCATTGAGTTAGTTTGTTTATTTGGATCCCCATTAGCCGCTAGTAAACTACATCCAAAGACATCATACAAACTGTACTTTTTTAATAAATCGTTGATATTTGCTTTGATAATTAAAAGTGATATCAAATGTACATGTCAGGCCTTCAAACTAGACACATCATTAGACATCAGTGGTAATTATTAAAATGTGCTGAGAAGATGTTTGTGTTTTTCAGGGGATTTGACATTTAAAGGCTAAAAGGTCATTTTTCTCAGCCCTTCACAAACCCTGTGGGAAACCCCGTCTCTTTGAAACTTAGGCTAACTGTGAAGGGCAGGGGGTCGTTTGGGTTCAGGCTTAACGTCTTTGAATGTCATCTGAAGATTCAGTGTTGCATCAGCATGTCGTTGTGTTCTTTATGCGTCCTGTTTACCTTTCCTCGCTGCGTTTCATCAGCTTTATGCCAATGAGTCCATGTCGGATCACGTGGGATTTGCACGCGTCTTCATCGAACTGATCAATGAAAACGACAACCGGCCCATCTTCAGCAAACCTCTGTACAACATCAGCCTTCCAGAAAACACGCCGCCTGGAACCTCACTGCTGCTCGTCCAGGTGAGTTTCTCACACTCTATAAATTACTCATTGGGTGGTTTTTAGTCGTGACTTGTTTCATTAGGAGTAAGAGTCTTCCAGTTGTCTTCCACTTGAGACTTTGGCGTATGTGGGGTTATTTATGGAGACCGAAGCAAGGCTGCCTCAGATGGAAGTACTGGGCTGTGGTTAACTTAATGGCATTCATTGCAGTCATTTAAGGAAAATCCATTGTAGTGTTTTCTCCAGTCAGTTTGTGCGGAGGGAACATTGTTTTGGCAGGATAAAGGATCTGGTGATTACCCTGAAACTGCTGCTTATAGCTGCAAATTGAATCCTTGTGTTGTACATTTAAACTTGTTTTCCGTTTACAAAAATGAAGCCCATAACAGCACTGCAGGAATAACACTTCAAATTGGATTTCTATTTGCCTTAAAATTAGCTTTTTACACTGAGCTAACATTGCAGATGTAAATAAAATGACAAACAGCTGTGTTCGTTCCCTGCAGGCCTTAGTTATTTGGCTTTCCTTCTGCCAGGTGAAGTGATCTTTAAACCAATTCCTTCAGTTTCCATTCGCAGCAGCAGCAGCCGCCATGTTTTAACCGTATCGCAAAATATCTCCAAGAATCTCCCCATAACTCTACATTATTATTCATTACCAGTCACTTCTGTGACAATCCACATTTCACTAGATACAAGTGCCAAAAAACATGGTATGAAAATCAATAGTGTTTATAGACTGGGCGCTCATGAAATGGAGATTGGATGGCCTAATACCCGATACGTCTTGCTGATGTTGGCCCCATGCCGGAGCGTGTGGCCCGCCTTTGAATCCTGATGCTGGCAGCCGAGCGCCAGCAGACTGTAAACAGAATGAGATGTGACACTTTGTGTGAGATCTGTGCTCTGGCATGAAGTGTGTCACCTCAGCACTGCTGCTGTGGGAGAAAACAAGGCAAGCTTTTCTGCAAACATGGTTAATGCTTCTGGTTTGATTAAACTTGATTACTGGAATACAGATGCAAGTTTAAAGCAGTTTTACCACATTGCAGATAAGCATTGAACTTGTGTCAGAGATGCAGGAGCCCTGCAATCATAACGTACTTTGACAACATTTCAAAAGTCTTTCGTCAGTAAAACGTGTCATCCAGGGGAATACAGCATGAATGGAGGAACAGGAGGTTTCTGTGTGTTTTTATTTTCACTCCCACACACACACACACACACACACACACACACACACACACACGCACGAAAAATGTCTAGGCATCAATTTATTTGTCTTTGAATCTGAGCAATCAGATCTCAGCTCAGTCCCAAAGCCTCCTGGCTGCTCTTTGCATCTGTAGTTCATTTGAATCTTTAGTTGCTCCAAACCACAAGCTGGAAGCTGAAGATGGGATGTGATGGGATGTGATGGCCAACCTGTAATTAAACTATTCACAGTTCTACAGAATCCATCCAGTTCCAAAACGGTTAATGAGGAAATTATGTTTCATTTAAACATCAGTTTTTATATAAAATATTATGTATTAATGATGTCAGAATGAATTCATGTCTATAGGGATGAAAAAATGGAAAACTTTGAAGAATCCTGCAGCATTTTTGAAAACTTAATCTAAATTTGTAATTAAAACAAAGTCTTGTAGTTTGTGTTTCTGGTAAATATCTAGAATAGAATTAAAGAATCTTCTAATTTCTGCTCTCATTACGGTCACGTCCAGCTCAGGGTGCGTGATATGGACTTAAAGTTTTATCACAATATTTTGTTGTGCTGTTATGATAATGATAAAACTATAAGAACTATTTTTTAATTCTCTTTTATAAAAGCTACATGACTGTTTGGACCCACAAACACAAATACTGCTCTTAAAAATATTCCCATTTGTAATACACATCTTTAGGACACCAGTCTCATAATGATGTGTATCACTAAGCTACACACTAAGTGCATTTAATCATATTTTATAATTTATTGGTATTTGTTTTTACTCCCATTGAATAAACAGTGGAGAAAAAGAGAAAACTATCAATCCTGACAATACAGACAGTTTGGAGGGGATTCATTTTAATTTATCATTTCAATAATAAATCAAAATGCTTATCATCATAAGACATTTATCACGATAATTGATAAACAATACAATAAATTCCCACAATACTTCTACTCCCTGTGGTCAGTGATAATGTGCCTTTTATGTGTTTTTATTAAGATGAGTATTTCTGGTTGAGATTATTAAATGATATAAGGTTCAACCTTTAATAAAAATCATGGTTATTTTTTGTTTCTATCATTAACAGACGTATGTTTATCTCTCTGCTTCGCTGTGTTGATGTTTGTGATGTTTGTGCTTCAGTCTTTCCAGGCTTTAAGACATGAGCAGATTTTGGTTCTTTTTTTTTATTACAGATGCATTTACAAAAAAAATCCCAGGTCAACATGGAACTGTGGCAGAATTAATGTGATCTCGACTGGACATAATGTGTATACCCTGCATATAAGTGGATTAAACACACAGAACAGGCTGTGTAATCAGCCTGAAGGTCACATGGTGGTTAAATCCTCGGCCGTCGGTCTCTGGAGGCCACCTCTTCATTAAGTCCTGCACAAAATTAACATTTACTTTTTATTTGCAGTTTTAGTTATGTTTGTTTACCTTTGTTGGAAATAATTTGTCGACTTACACAGCAGTAATCTATTAACAGTCCGGTGTTTATCCCAGTGATTAAACAGAGCCGTGTGTGAACAATGAGGTATTTTATTAATTTCTCACCCAGAATAATGAATTGATCTTGTTTGGATCCTGACCTTTGACCTGAACACCCAATCACATAACACCTATAATAAAAACCCCATTACTCACCAAAACTCTGAGCTACCAGGAGGCAAAAGTTACAATGAATAACGGACATAAATTATGATTAGTGTCTATAAATGTCTATCTAAGCAGGAGCAGGGAAGCATCCTCCACTCAGTAACGTATGAGCTTGTAGATGAAACATTCATCACTTTGTCTCAGCTCCACACAGTCTGTACAAACACTCAGCACCGGATGGATAAAAGAAATAATCGGAGTCTGATGCGACGTCTTCACAGCTTGGAGAGAGACAGCAGTGCTGAGTAAACTGTACTCCTCGACTTTATGAATATTACAAACACATTTTCTTTATGAGGGTCCCTGTTGGGTATAGAGAGGTAGATGAAATGTCATCCCAGCAGACAGATGGACACTATAATGAGGTGAACGACTGCAATACCTGAAAACCATTAGCAATCTAATGGTGAAACAGAGCCAAGAGCTGAGGCCTCACTGTTAATAAGGAATGAATAGAGGCAAATCTTCAGAAACCAGAGGAGTTCAGGGAGGGACAGGGAAGAAAAGAGGAAAAATTCATTCACAGTGAATTATCTATAGTGACAAATAAGGCTTTGTGTAAAATGATGATTCTCTGTACCAGAAATGCTTTAAAAATATTAAAAATGCAATTAATGTTGCTAAAAAATGTTAACGAGTTAAAATCTATGTAATAGATTCATCAAAAGTATTTAAGTTTAGATTTTTAAGGAAAGACATTAATTTAATGCAATTTGTGTAAAACAGCTGTAACATAAATGTGTGAAAAGTGAAGTGTTGTGAATATTTTGTATTTATGGGATGTTTGTTTCTGAAAGACAAAGGATTCAATCAAATAGAGCTGGAAAGCAAACTGTTT
Source organism: Micropoecilia bifurca (assembly GCA_903067075.1). NCBI lineage: Eukaryota > Metazoa > Chordata > Actinopteri > Cyprinodontiformes > Poeciliidae > Micropoecilia > Micropoecilia bifurca. Next base: position 5,673 of record CAEGAF010022837.1, read on the forward strand.
ATTTTTCTTGTAAAGTCTGAAGTATTTGGAGTTTTTCCAAGTCAGATGTTTTGTTGAAATGTCATCAGGTTCTGAATAGATCTGAGGTTTCAAGCAGAAATATTCTTATGGATTTTTAAAAATGAATGTTTTAAAGTATAATTTCCTTTCTTTTCCTCTTACTGTCACAACCCTTTTCATTTCAACACTCTGTATGGAGCCAACTCCGAGTTCCTCCGGTCTTTTCCCACGTTGAAGCGTCTCTGGTCGTCCCTCCAGTCAGGAGGTGTTTTCCAGGAGTTGGCTGTGTGATTGGAATAATGAAATGAATTTATCTGTGGAGCCGCCGCGGCTGTGAAGACATTCCCCGCCACTTTGTGGGAGTCATTGTTAAAATGTGTTCAGCTCGTATCTCTTGCCGGTTTGCCGTGTCTCTTATCTGGTGGTCTGCAGATAATAGAAACAGGCAGTTCAATCTTGTCACCACGCAGCGTTTGCTTTGAGCCCCCCCACCTGTTGGTTAATGGTTAGAGAAACAGAGGAGTCCCCGTTATCCGATACATGAAAGAAAGTGTCCAAAACAACTAAAACATGCTGCAGTTGGTTTCAGGCAGCAGCCGGGACCCAACTGGCTGTTCACACTTAACACTGGTCTCATAGCTTTGTTGTCTGGCACAAACGCTAATGAGAATATATGCACCACTGATTAGTTTGGTCAAAAAGTATTAAATACATGCTCTTGCATAAAGGTTTCTACCCCCTCATGCTTGTCAACATTTAGTCGTATTTTTACAATTAAGTTTCAGGACCGTTGTAGATTAAAAAGTGGCCACAGAAGAGTGAAGGTTTACAAATATATCTAACTGGTTCATTTATTATTTCTACATTTTTACAACACTGCTATTCTGCGATATGCAAAATTATAAATTTGTAAGAAAAAAATGTTTAATGTTCTATAAACAAAGGCAAAAATTAACCTTAAAAAAATGATGTCCTCTGTTAATGAAGAGTCGTAAGTTTATCAAATTTTCCAGCATTGTAAAGTCCGAAATTTGTCAGAAAATGACTTAGATATTATAAAGTCAGACACTCAGTGAAAATAAATTATCAGCAGTTTTTAAATGTCTAAGTGCAGTAAAACATTTAGGAAATTCACATCTACACATTTTCCAGTGACATTTATCACTTCAACATTAAAGAATCTCACAGTTTTTTTCTGTAAATTTCCAATTTTCTTGTTTTTTTTGTCCTACAGGGCCAATATACTTATTTGTTTATTTTATCTGAAATGCTTATAATAGGATTTGATATTCTGTCTTCCATATCAACCAGTCAAATGTTTGAATTGGAAACTGGATTATTGGTCTCAGTTCAGTTTAAAAAAATAAATTCTGTATCAAGTTCAATACCAACATTGGATCAGATTAGTTCTTTCTAGATGTTACTGATCTTTTAGCCTATAAATGCAATTTAAACATTCATTCAATCTTCAGATAAACCATAAAGTTTTCCTGAATGATAAAACATTTAGCTGCAGCAGGTGATGTTTTATTGGAGACAAACAAGAAAAGTCTTGTTTTAGTAAAACTGTTTCCTAAAACCTGAGAGTCGAACCGAAAACAATTGAAACGCATATAAGAGCCACTAAGAAGTTAGGTTGAGAGATAAGCCGACAAGCCGTTTTCATGGCCTCCATCACTCAGTCTGTCAGCAGCTGAACGTCTTCACTGCGGTTCTGTTTGTTATCCTTGCGGCCGTGTTAGACGTGCAAAACAGAGACAGAATCTGTTTGCTGTTCTGCGTTTGGCCTTCAGGTCATCTGTATTTTGACAGCAAGCTTTGACAGCCAGTAATTGGTTTCCTTTTCTGCACTTCTCAAAGCTCTTGCAGGAAAAAAAAGCAATTTTAGGAGCCAATCAATTCAAATTCAGACTCAAACAGGATAGAAAAGCGGAGCAGCTTTAACCTGCTCCGCTGCTGCCCAGCCTGAGATGAAGGATAATCTGCAGCTGAACTCTCTCCTCCGTTTAACCTGAGTTTAGACTCTTAGCTGCTGCCTGGAAAACTCAGCCAGTCTCTGATTTCATCTACAGCTCAGAGTGGAGTTTATTTCTGAACAATAAACGGTTGGACTAACCTGAGAACATCACACATCTCTGTTCATGTGAATCCGTTTCAGATGTCAGCAAACATACACAGATACACACACACACACACACACACACACACACATGCAGGCGCCCAGTGTTTGCCTGCTGGCTTCACCTCTCTGATGGGAAGAAACACATCATTTAACCAAACTGGTCAGCTGAGAACTAATTTCTCTTTTGTAGTTACTGCCTGAGGACCCCGGGGTTTGCAGAGTTTATATTGGCAATCAACAATAGTGAGATTTTCCATGCAGAACCTTCTTAAAAACTGAGTTTGGTTTTCAATGCTGATTTTCTGCTACCCTGTTGCCTTCTTACCTGAAGAATCTCTCCACTGTTGAGCATCAAAGGAGGAAATAAGAAAGTGTAGTTATTTGAAAATACACAGAGATATTCATTTTGATTACAATTAATGAAATGGCTAATTTTGGAAATCAAAACCAAATACATGTTTGCTGACTTTTTGGATTTGGAAAAGTAAAATGTGATCCATTAAAGAAACATCTTGTCCCTCATAACAGCCATCAGCATCGGCGCCCCCTAGGGGTGGGATCTCTGCCTCGGCTCTGTACTAGAGAGCCATAGTTACAGAAACTAGTCATCACAAATACAATCGGTTCTTGCTCAAATAAATTTATATTTGGTGTCAGTACACTGTGAGCACTTGAAACCAAAGTCAAATTCCTCGTTTGTGCACAATTATGGCCAATGAAGCTGCTTTTGATCCTGATCTACCATTCAGTTTTACTCTGGTCACCTCGGTGTGAGCATGTATGTGTCTTCATGTAGGAACGTCAGTGGAAGTCAGATCAACGTTGCTGTAAACAGGACAATCTAAGCGCAATCATTGAATTTGAGTCTTAAAGTTTAAGTTGAAGGGTTAATGTAAACTAATGCCACTAACAGTAACTATAATGATAAATCTTAAACATGTTTCATGTAGATATGTGTATTTCTCACTGCTCAGTAATGTTTCATCCTGTGTGCTGGTAACATTCATGGATTATTTCCTGATTAGTGGATTATTCAGTTGGAGGAAGAAATCTGGTCACTTCTTTTCCTCAATGAGTTAAACTCTGAATTCATTTCTTTCTAGTGCGACTTCTGACTGTCTACGAAGAGAATATCATTCAGGGTTGGTTAAAGTGAAACTGTGAGATTTGTGGTTCCTGCAGGCAGGTCTTGGTCAGTAGTGAGAAAACTGAAGCTTGTCCCTCAGAGTTGAATGGAGCAAGAGGAAGATTTTGAAGTGGTGTGAAGTGTTTGTCAAGTTTCTGTCAAATCGTGCAGTTGGCCAATGAAAACACAGCTACTGCTGTGTTTTTGTCTAATTTCCACAATTATCTTCAGTCTATGAATGTGAAACACACCGACTGTATTGTCAGTATTTATCAGAGCAAAGGAGGAACATCGTCTCTCCTCCCTTTCTATCTGAGCTCCATTATCTTTTAGATTCCCATTGTGACGATCACAAGCACCATTAGGAACCGTCTCCAGTTTTAATATCCACAGTTTCCTTTTCTCATTAAATCTTACCCTTTCTCTGCAACCCACCTCTTTAACTTCACCATTACCTCAAACTTCCACACTATAAAATTTTTAAGCTGCCATGGTGACTAGGGGCAAATGCATAATACCCTTGTGTCATGGACTCAGGGCCACGGCGTGAAGTGACAGCAAATCCCTGCACATACCAATCTCAGCCATCCATCTGAATGAAGGCCCTCTGTGTCTGAAGTTGAAAGTCTTTGGCAAGCAGTTGGCAAAGTGACTGGGCTTCGCTGTCATGGTGATTGTTTGTTGGGAGAAAGCGAGCAGGTCGGTGAGTGATTGAAGAGGGAGGAGGAGGAGGGAGATGGTTATCATCTCTCTCTCCATTCCAGCTCTCGGTCCGCGTCTGTGTGCTGCTGCAGTGAGAGTAGCTGGCCTGTAGAGGCAGCAGCGGCTCCAACACTCAGCCCAGCTGCTGTCGCCTCGTCGATAGCTGCCACATTAACACCCCTGCTGCTATCACTGCAGCACTTATGGACCTGTCAGTCACCTGGGAGCAGAGGAGGAGGGGAGGCGTTTAGGGGCCAGGGTCTGCTAAAGGAGATATGTAGAGTGGAGAGGAGACAGTGGAGCTGCAGCTACGCTCTGATGCAGAGGAAAAGGAAAAGTTTACACAAAGAAAATGCAGGAATAATTGAAAACATTGGATGTAAAAATGTGGAGAGCTCTGTTGAATTCAGTGTAGTCTTCAAAAGACTTGATATTAAAACGCCTCATGCATATTGTGCATTGCAAAAATATTCATACAGCATGAAGTTTGTACATTTACCTCACAATATACCACAAACTTCAACTTATTAATTTGTATTGAAACAATCTAATGTGTGTCTTTGCTGATCTTTGGGTTTAAAAACAATAAAAAACATAATACAAGATTAAAAAATCAAATAAAAACATAACATAATAAAAAAACATTGCTTAAATGGAAAAGTTACTAAGACTACTAGTGCTAAACTAGTTGGAACAAATATTTTAAATCTCACACCGTTAATGGTTGTTTTTTCACATTTTGAACATCTAGAACCTGAAATGTTTCCATGTTCTTTGATAATCAGCTCGATCTCAGTGAGACGAGACAGAACCAGTGAATATTAACTTTCAAGTCAAAACCTTTACATTGGACTAAGGTCTGGGCTTCGAGTTTGAGGGGGCGTGGCCAACCACAGCTTATTTGCATAAAGGTGACAGATCCCTAAAACAGCTCAACATGAACAGAACTCATAATAAGCAGAATTAAGGAAGTGGAATCTGATTTCCTGGGGATTTTTTGCATATAATGTAATGAAAATGTTTGTACAGAACATAGACCTTTTCGAACCTTTTTAAAACAAAATGTAAAAGGTCCACTTTAAAATACTAATATTTAAAACGATCACCCTCTCATTATGTGCCTGGTCCTATTTGCTGTAAAATTAAAATAAAAGCAAAATAAGTTGTTAGTGAAAGACAAATATTTTATTTAATCATTCACTGGCACAAATTTACAAAAAAAGATAAAAATGCACAGATGTTCCTTATAACACATGAGTGTGCAGCCCTACATCCTCTCTCTTCCTGGAGCTCAGGCCCGGAGAGCCAACGCTTCACTCCCACTCCGCTGCTGCAGCTCCCAGACTCGGGTCGCCTCTGAATCACGTGACCAGCACCGTGTTCTGCCCAGGGGACAGCAGACACGTCCATGTTTGGCCCCTCAACCAACTGCAGAACCACTGAAGGGAAACTCTATTACCACAGCCTGTCCTGCTGCGATCCATCAGCAGCGTCGCTCCGGCCCGAGCCCTGCAGCCTGAACCCGGGAATGTTTGGGTTCGCAAAGACAAATTGTGTTAATGTGGCAGATTCCTGAGTGCTGATCTTTATGTGGTATTTTTCTGTCACCTCTTTCATCTGCAAAATGCATGACAGAAGTTGTTGCTGTTTGCACGGCAGCGGTGGGTTTTGTGTAAGAAAGTATCACTTTTCCCATCAGACTTAATCCAATCAACACCTCTGGAAAGTGAAGCGAGGCTTTCATGTTTTATCGTGCAGACGCAGACAGCTGCTGGAGTGAGAAATTTAAGAAAAGAGGCAAAACACAGTCGTGACAGATTGTGTTATGGAGATCCACACACGACTCATGCAGAATCAAAAAAAGACAGCAAAATATTCCTTATTCAGCTTTAATTGAGGTATCAACGATACGTATTTCTGTTCTTACCGCTGAACGTGTCTTAGTTCTTTAAAAAGTCTTTAAGTTGCTGTGAATTTAAAAACTCTGAGTGATCAGGACTTTACAACATGGATGGAAGGAAGCCTGAATGGAGCAGAAATTTATGACTCACTAATTTATTTCAGCTGTTTTCATTGAAATATGATGAGCAACATGCTCAAAAATAAATATTGTGTCACTTCTCTTTTCTAATAACATGAATATTTTATCATCTCCATTGTTGCTGACAATCAACATCAGATCCCATCAGATTTGTTCCTTTTGGGATGCGACTTTATGACATTTTCAGCAGCAGACAACGCAGCGCTGCAGGCGGATCAGTCACACAAACACTTTCTGACTAGAAAGTTAGGATGTTCCAAAACTTTCCAGGCTCTTTCCAGGAGGACAGGAAATACACCATTGACAACTGTTGTATTTCCAGACGTTTTCTCTCAACAGTCAGCAGAAACATCTGTCTGCGTTTCTGCGTTTCTGTCCGTTTGATGGTCAGTCTGTCCGTCCATCGTTCCTTTCCTCCCTCCTTCCTGGAGTTTTTCATTTGCACCTCAAACACTTAAGACAGATAAAGAACCCTGGAAGTTTTGGTCTACTTTTTTTATTTTGTAAAAAAAATTAAGGAAAAACATAAAGGAGGTGTGATAATCCTGCAGCCATGTCAGTGTTTTCTCTGAATCCTCCACCTACCTAAACGAAGACTTGAGTTCCTATTGGTGGGGACATCTTGTCCTTGGTAGACTGAACCCAGGAGCCACTTTTCAGTGGACTGAAACTTGGAGTAATTTAAACTCTGAACACGTCCTGTTTTTTTGTTTTTTTTATCTTTGTTTTTCACCTCAGATTAGCTCCTGACCAAAGGACTGTACCGTAGCTTGGTGCAGAGTTGATGTATTGCTTCCTTCTTGCAGCTGCAGGTTTCATTTCTGGACGCAGCAGTTCATGTTGGCGGCTGAAAATGGATTTTCCAACTTGTTATTGTGTCTGTCTCGCTGTTCCGATCATGTTGACATGACATTTTTAGTGGGTGTTTTTTTGTTGTTGTTTTTAATTGCAGAAATCCAGCTGTTAAATGTAACCTGTCCTCTGTGCACTGAGATTTTCTCGGGTTTATGATGATCAGTGTTAAAATATCACTTTTGCTCATAAACCTCAGGTAGAGGCTCAAATTTCTTCAGAGTTGTTCTACTTTTCAATTCTGTATGCAAACTTAGCTTTTCTTTGCATCATTTCTGGTGTTTTGACTTACAGGCATTTATGTCCAGATTTTTTTTCATTTGCTGAAAAAATGAAAAACTAAATTGTTGGCCAGAAAACATACAAAAACTCTTGTGAACATCAACATTAAAAACAGAAGGACTGATCTAACCGTGTCTTTTCTCATCGTTTCCTTCCAGGCCACAGATGGAGACGTCGGCATTTTTGGAGTTGTCCGTTATTACTTCACCGACGATCCAGACCAGTGAGATTAAACACATTCTAACACATGTGAAATACTTCACTAAAACATACAGCTATAAAATCTGCTCATTAATTATGGGCCTGGTTAACAAATAAACGGCGCTGGTTTGGCAAACCACTTCAGAAACAGCTTCGCTTCAGAATTGATTAGTGACTATTTTTACATCTATGCTCTTCAAGTCAGGAGGAACATTTAGTTTCTCACAGAGGAATATTAATTCTCAAAATGTTTCATATTTATTTAATCAATGAAAATTAATTTTTGACATGAGGGGCAAATGTAGTGACAGGTTTGTGTCTTTCATAAGGTCATAAAAACCATATATATCCATCCATCCATCCATTGTCTCCCGCTTATCCGGAGTCGGGTCGCGGGGGCAGCAGCTTCAGAAGGGAGGCCCAGACTTCCCTCTCCCCAGCCACTTCTTCCAGCTCCTCCATGAACCCCAAGGTGTTCCCAGGCCAGCCGAGAGACATAGTCCCTCCAGCGTGTCCTGGGTCTTCCTCGGGGCCTCCTCCCGGTGGGACAT
>CAEGAF010022846.1:0-13863 GCA_903067075.1 Micropoecilia bifurca
CCTTACATCAAATTGCTTTAAATTTTATTTATTCCTAACAAATTGACGAAAAAAAAAACTCATTTTGTTAATTTGATAAAAGTTTTTTTTTTTTTTTTTTTTTTAGATTTTTGCTAATTTGTTAAAAATAGAAACCCAAAAAATTCCCGTAAGTATTCACGGCTTTTGATTAATAATTTGTTGATGCACATTTGGCAGAAATTACAGCCTCAAGTCATTTTAAATGGGGTACGTGTGTGCAGGATTTTGAGAAGATTAATTTAATACAATTTGCAATAAGCCTGCAACATAGGAAAATGTTGAAAAAATGAAGCGCGTTAAACACTTTCCGGATGCACTCCATGAAAAACATTAAATGTGTCACATTTATGGTTCCAGTCAAAACTCTGGCAGCAGAATTTTAAACCAGCTGCAGATGACATAATAGAGGCAGATTAATGTCCAGATAAAGAGAATAACAATGGTCTAACCTTAAGGTGATCAAAGCAGAAAGAACTGTTTTCACATCATGATTGTCATGTTTTATATTTGTATATTTTATATTTATATTTTATCAAATGCTGACACTGATACTAATGTTTTATCGTGACCAAACGTAGGCAGGAAACAGACAGAAAAACTGAAAAATATTTTTTTGTGAAAATGCAGCAAAGGACTGCTATTTGAGGATATTTGATTAATTAATTATTCAAGCCTAAACTGACAAGAAAACCCTTATCTCTGAACAAATCTAATAGTGTAGATTAAAGACATAGTATGCTGAAAACCCTGTGCAAGTCTTGTGACAAATGTCAGCTGAGTTTTCTTATATATTACGATCAATGTGGAACAGTTAAAAACTCATTCCTACCTAAAATTAAGAAGCAAAAAAATAATAATTTACCACTGATATGGTAAATTATCTATCAGTGAGAGGAAGCCTGTTTATTGGATGAAAACACATGCTGGAACAGAATGTAAATTCCACAGAAAAAGAACCAAGCCAAGATCTGAAAAAGTAACGTTCATGTTGTGGCAAGACAATGATAACTACAACTCCAACATTCAGTCTCAAAATGTGCCCCACCATAACAAATTATTTTTTTCTTAAACTCTTTATTAGGTGGATGAAATAGAGTCAGCTGAATGAGCTCATCTGCAGTGCCTGGTAATTACGCTGCAAAAATCATGGGTCATATTCAGATTACTAGTACCAGAGTTATTGATTCTCACAAATTTGATGCTGACCAAAGACTTTTGACTTTCGAAAGCTGCATTAGACGAAGCATCAATGGCAGAGCGAAGGTCCTCCCAGTCACTGTAGCAAATGGCTGCAAAGGAATAACAACTGAATAAGAGTGAAAACATCAGTCTTATATTGATAAATGCTAACAATTATAATGGAATTTTTATTTTTTTAACCTTAGATCCGTAAATGTATTGAACTTAAAATATCAAAGTAAATTGTAACATCTGAATCCATTTAATGCAATTAGCTTACTAACCGCAGATGATAAGGGGTATTACGAGAATCCTGATTAAAAGTCAAACACCAAAATATAATAAATCTCAAAAAAATAACAAAAGTTAATGAGCTTTGCAAGACTGATTAAATAACTTTTAATAGACACAGGGAGAAACTTTTAGCCCAGAATGCACTGCATGATACCAGATGGTCCCATTTTAATTAAAAAAAAGTATTTATTTTCACTGGGTTTTTTTTGTTTTGTTTTGTTTTTTGTTACAATGTAGCCACATTCATGGCATACTTAGGGACTTTTCTGTAGCCTACACATAATCTACTCTTAATAAATTACAAGCAGTTGTATTTTGAGCACATTATCCATCCTCAGACAAACTCTTCTGTGGACACTCGTAGCTACAACTTCTGCAAGTCTTGTGCACCGAATGCGGAAATTGTTTGTTGTGACCGTGTGGCCACTCTGGCCGGCTTGTTTAAAACATCTCACCACCCCATCTTTGCACAAGTAAACTGGCTTTTAACTGGCTGGAGAAAATCCGCAACTATCAACATTTACGAAGCCATTGTTTTTTTCTACTTATTTGTGTGAAACTTTAGTCAGAAAAAAAGACATGCAACATGTTCATGCATCTTTTGTTGGTCATATCCTCGCTACCATCTTCTTGTGTGGTTTTAAATCCAAACTCTTCGCGGAGGGCATATCTGCGTAGCTGGCCACCTCGCTTGTCCTCTTCACAATCGCCATGACACACACAGATTCACTATCTCCAAACGCACCCACACTTGCTCATACAATTGCTGAGACACTCTTTTCAAACCATGCTAAACCTTTAGGCACAACAATACAGACTGAACCTAATCTCATAACCCCCGGCCAATCAGAGGGCTGGAAACCTAAGAGTGGAATTGATTGGCTGGTGGCCAGAGGGGCCAGTAATGGGGAAGGAGAACAAGAGGAGACAACCATTGTTGATTGATTACCATGAAAAACACTTTTGTTGCTGACTTGAAGGCAGGACACTGGGCTTGTATCTGTAGGAAATGCTGGCAGTCTTAAAATGGGTCACTGTTGCCCTAACTTGCATACAAGTTACCTCACAAAGATAGCGATGTGTGCACGGACAAACTGGCCCTCCAAGCAGGAGTAACGTCCACAAATTATTAGCTGCGAGTAATATTGATTTGCTGCAGTTCAAAGGTTAACAGAGTAACACCTTCTCTGAGCAACACTCTGGAGAACAAAGGCAGGAGAAAAGTAACTGAGAATATGTCGGGAGAAACAGTCAGCAGGGCTCTAAAGCAAAACAAAATGTTTTTAAGACGACTTCACAGGCCATGACGTCAGCTTTTCTGGGGGGAATCAGGAGAGGACATCTGATCTTTCCACACTGCAGGGTATGAAAAACGATCTTAGGGAGGTCTGCGTGTGCTTGCTACGGCGGCAGCTTTTTGATTCCCAAGAAAATCAATCAGCGGCGTTGGCGCACACTCCAATAAGGCAATGATCTTTACTGTATCCTCAAGAAGATAAAACCTGAAAGATGTCCAGATTAATCTAAAGAAAAGAATGCAAATATGTTATTTACTGCTGTCTTGTTACAGCAAAACATTTATTACATGTAGATAAAAAAAACCGTTATGGATGTGGCTAGCTTCCTCACATTTAGCCAAGTTTTTATCCGTTTGATTTCATCTTATTGAATTAACCTTTTGAAAACAGACACCTTTTTCTGGAATTTTATCTTTCACAAAACAGGAAAGGAAACAATACAATCCATAATTTATTTTATCTGATTTCACCTCCAAACAAATCCTGCGCTCAATTTCCAATTCCCCTCATTTTAATCTGTCACTACTCTTCAACAACAACAATAAAAAAAGAATCATGTCATCTTTCTCCATATTACATTCAACAAAGAGCAAGTGTGAGTTGTAGCAATCCTTGTTAGTTTTTGGTAAAATGTCAACTTGCAAAAACCTGCATTTAGAGCTCATTCAGTGGCGAAGATGCATGAAGGCATGACGCACATCAAATGCACTGAGATCCCACGACCTGTTCACAATGCTGCTGCCTTTGCTCCAAAGATGAAAGATCTCACTGCATCAGCAGCACGGATAGAAAGAGACAGGGGGGTAGTGTGCCTCGGTTCACAGCCAACATACACATTAGCATATTAGCTCATAGTGCCACCTAGCCACCTGTGGCCGGTCACAGTCATCTCTCTGTAACTGCCCCCATGCTGCAACTCCTTCACTCTCACCTCATTCATGCATTCCCCTGAAGCCTTTGCACGAGAGTTGTGATTGCAAATGCGTGCTTCTCCATGCCAGCAGAGGCTTGCTGCCAGACTGTTTTGAGCTAATGAAGTGAACAGACTTAAATGCCAAGCAGACTTCCTTTGTTATGTGCAAAGGGAGCTTCTTTAGTGTGCAATGAGTTAATCAGTGTTGAATAGCCTCTGTGGCATCATCTGCAGAGTGTTAAACTAAGCAAAAATATGTTTTTTAATTACATTTCGGAATAAACATCCGCAGCGGGAAGAATTTGTGAAATATTGCTGCCTTTTTCTTTCTTGCTAACTTGCTCCAGAGGGGGAATTTTGTTGAGAATAAGTAGCGGAGGGAGTGTCCTGAAGACCAGTGGCAGCCTCCCTCTGTGGTTTCAATTGGCTGAGGCTGTTGTGAGTGAGTCCAGGGGAGGCCAGTAGGAAGATGAATGGTCTAGGAGCCTGTTGGGGGGGCAGGCAGCCGAGGAGAGCAGCTACCACCAGCTCTTAAAATCTAGGTACTCCTCTTCACAGCTACACACTGATAGAAAGCAGGAGTGGGCTTCAGACAGTATGAAGAGGGGGTGAAGGCAGTAGAGTAAGAAGCTTGGGGGAAATAAGAGGTCCTACCTGCGTGTTCACCTACTTCTGGCTGCTGCACCCCCTTCAACTAGCTGAGGCTCTCATACAAAGACAGACTTTAAGGGCTGACTCTCCTGGGAAGAAGAGATTTAAAAACTTGTGCTTTCTTTCTGTTTGCGATATCCATACTCAGAAGAACAAGAAAAAAAAAGGATTACAGTTCATACGCCTTGTCCACTTGTTGCAATCTTCTCTGAAGATTGTCTCTTCACTGGGTTACTTTGGAGAATTCTGGATACGTCTTTCTTAAAATAGCAGGTCTGAACTCAAAAAAGGATGGCATATGGACAAAAGATCCTGAGGTTGGCATTAACCCAGGGTTTATTCAATCTGGCACTGAGCCTGTTGCTCTTCTCCCTCCTCCCTGACATCGTAACCACAGATGAGTATGACTACTACAGCTGGCAGTCAGATAACTTCCACAACGGCCGCTTCTACACCAAGCAGCCACAGTGTGTGGACATACCAGCTGACCTGCGCCTCTGCCACAACGTGGGGTACAAGAAGATGAGGTTGCCCAACCTCCTGGATCACGAGACCATGCCAGAAGTCAAGCAGCAGGCGGGCAGCTGGGTGCCCCTCCTGGCCAAAAGGTGCCATGCTGACACCCAGGTCTTTCTGTGCTCGTTGTTTGCGCCCGTCTGTCTAGACAGGCCCATCTATCCCTGCCGTTCGTTGTGCGAGGCTGTCAGGGACAGCTGCGCTCCAGTGATGGAGACCTACGGCTTCCCCTGGCCAGAGATGCTGTCCTGCGACAAATTCCCCATTGATAACGACCTGTGCATCCCCATGCAGTTTGCCGGGAACCATGCCACGCAGCCTCCAGGTAGGACCAGTCTATGCACATGAAAAGACAACATTTTAGAACAGTTTAACTAAGCCACCGATCAGATTCAAGGCCCAAATTGTGGATAAACATGCTAAATGTGATTTTGAAAAAAACCAAATTTTCATTCTAACGTGTCTCATACCTAGAGGAAGCAAAAAATGTGTTGCAAGTTCTTTATAATTTGTGTCACGATTGAGCATGGAGTATAAGATTATTAGATTACTCATAGGTCAAAAAATGTCAAAAAACCTTATCTGATTTTTATGACACTAAATGCACAGAACATTAGGTTGTTGATGTGCTTATGAGCAAAAATGATTTGTTTTTAGTTTTAATAAATAGAACAAATGCAATTCGGATTATTGCAGTAATGGAGAATCTGATCACTGATCACAGCGCCTGTTGCTGCAGTATGACCTCAACCTGGAAAATGGATTGATGGGATCTCTAAGAAAAAATGTTCTTAAGATATATTTTACTTTATTTCCAGGTCATAAAACAGTGTGTTTTAGTTTAGTGTAGCTTTGATTGCATTTTTTTACAAACGTATTAACAGCTGAAAGCTATCACAACATCAGCGCTTCAGCAATGACACGAAAGTTTAAGTCAGAAACTATCCAGAGGAGGTCAGGGAGGAGTGACAGGAGCAGGATGCGTGTGTGTGTGTGCGTGTGGGTGTGTGTGGTTGGGGGTTGCTAGGGGTGGCAAAAGGGGAAAGTTCCCAAGTGGACACTTTAGATCTCACATGCCTTCAGGGGAGGCGAGGATGGGAGACTCAGAGACTCCAGTTACTAGATTCTTTAGTAAGTTAAGATAAATGTCCTGTGATGACGTATCCATCTCCATGAAAAACAAGGGGCGACACACACTTGCGCATGAACACACTCACCTTTATCAGCAGATATCCAGTTACACCTAATCAATCAGCCTAACAAATGGGTTGATGAGGAATGTTTAATGTCAATGTGAATGACTCAGAACCTGGTCTGCTCAGAGTCACCGAGTGAACAAATGCACTTTGAACATTAAGGAATAAAAGAAAGAAGGTCACAAACATTCTGATAGAGGGTTCTGAGAAGGTGAAATGTACAGGCCTGCATCGTGTGTGTCCATGTGTGTGCATGTGTGTGTTAGCATTCCTCAAATTGCAAGGTCATTTTTCTGCAAATACTAAGTTGTGAGAACCTACTGTTATGGGACCCAAAGTCCACTCCCCATAAGAAAAAGGGCTGTTTTGGGACAAGGGGTTAGTTTTAGTATTAAGACTATACTCAGTGATAAGATTTAGTGGAAGGACTAGACTTTAGACATGAATGAAAATGAATGGAAGTCAATGCAAAGTGTTTGGGGAGACAGGAAGAATTTGCATGTGTCTGCGAGTGTGTGCGTGTGCATGTGCATGTGCGTGTAGTACCTTTGCAACCTCTTCACAAAGCAGTCGGAACTGAGGGAGACTCAATGAGAAGGGACCGGTCCCCACTGTGTCCTGCTCTGCTCGACCTTTTGTTGGTTCTGGCAGACAGTGGGCCAATTAACTAGAAGGCCAATTACTGAGCTTCAATAATTAGTCGACATGACAGAGCAAGCGGGGTGGGCAGAGAATGGTAATCGCCAAGTATGATTGTTCCTAAGAGAGTCGAATGGATAGGAGTGAAAGGAGGGGGAATGAGGGGAGTGAAGAGAGGCAGATGGAGCATAAAAGTGGAGAAAAGCTTCTTCCTGCTGCAGGAGAATTGTCCGGTTCTCCGCTTCAGGAAGGTTCTTTATTCCTCAAATGACTTACATTTCTATGATGCTCCTGTCACTACATATTGGGTTTTTAGTAGAGAAAATTGAACTTTTTTCCATTTGTTTTGTTTTTTCCCCTAATATCATATCCTAGACTGCTAAAATAAATGTGCAAAGTGTTTTGTTCCTGCAGCTTCAGGGCAAATCTTTTGCCTTTTATCACAAATGTTCACTGCGCTCTGTTATGTAATTGCCAGTACTTAAAAGCGTGAAAATTATTGCTGGGTGATCCTCAGAGTGAACCAATGCACAACTAAGTTATTCCATTTGAAAGGGAGGGAAATGGCTGTTCTGTTTTTATAGGATTGCTTTCAGCTATGCGACATTTTGGCTAAAGATTCATAATTCATTCTTGAACATAGTCTCCAGAAAAAAAAAGCAAAAAAAAGGGAGACAGCTTAAACTTCTTCTGCTATCATGCTAGGAGATAATCAGTTGCTTTTTTAAAGTAATGAATTAATGAGTCAGGACATTAGTTCACATTTAGGTGGATGCTTTCTTTATTTCTGTTATTAATAATAATTAGAAATAAATGTAATGAACCAGATAAAACACTACCAGGTCCTCAATTAAACTAAACTGGAGCAGCGTTTAACAATACGGTTTCTGTGTGCATTTTTGTGGCCGTGCCTGACTACGTCTGTCTTTGAAACTGATATCAAACCCCTATCACTTCTTGCCTGAAGGCTCAGTGACATTTTCTTAAGATCCAAGGATTCTCAGATGTGCCGATGAGGCCATCCCAAGGACACGTTTTTGACTCCAAAAACACATGCATACAATGCATACTTACACACACACATGGAGGCAGCCAGCAATAATAAAAAAGGAATTTCAGCTAAGAACTCTGAGAAGAGGGTTTTTCTGGGAACCTTTAGTGTCACCGGAGGACACTGATGATTCTCTTCTGTTGGGATCATAGAGGGAATGTTGAGGAATCCAGCCAAATGTCAGAGTAGAGTCAATCGGGGGAATTATGCACTGAGCTACCTGCTGCTCTCGCCGGATAGGAGGCCCAGATGCTGCCTGAGCTATTCTGCAATTACGTGATACAGCACGGTTGGAGGGTTCCTGTGGAAACTCACAGCAGAGAGTCAGATTCACTTTCCACCTCAGTGCCACTTCAAAACAATAAAAAAAAAAAGTTAGAAAAACTCCCAAGACCACCTGAGCTCAGGTTGTCTGTGTGCATGATTTGTTTCTAGCGTGTGTGTGTGTGTGTGTGTGTGTGTGTGTGTGTGTGTGTGTGTGCGTGTGCAACATGTTTCTGTGTGTGTCTGTTTAAGGAGCCCATGAGGTGTTATTATGTGAAATATAAGTATGTACATTGTATCAGGGAGGAGCAGCAGAACACTGATTAAATAAAAAAGGGCCAGGAACACAAAATCCCAGCTCAGTCTGCCAGCCAGATAACGACTAATGCTGCCTCATCAACCGTACTTAAATAGGATAGTTCAGTTTCTTCCTTTCCTTCTTTTTTTCTGAGCTTTTGTTTATAAGCAGTTAATAACTCTCTTAGCATCGCCACTTACAGTAAATCCAGATTAGATGGACCTGGAGTGTAACATAAGTCTGTGTTTGCCATTTTTGTTATGATAAAATGTGTCTCAAAAGAAATGCAACAGTGCACATCTTGTCCGGAGGGAAGCATTTTCTGTAATGATATGGTATGGTAACAGCGAATGAAACGTGTGTTGCATCCTGGCAGTGTTTTGCAATTGTGATACTGCAAGCACTGATTTTGAGGTGATGACTGGTGTGATGTAATGTGCAGCTGTAGTAGAGTCTGACATCTTGTTCATTTTTACTGCTCGTTGTATCGTCTAATGTAAACCAGGAGAACCAGGAGGAAACAATTATTGCCAAAGGTCACATATACATAAAAGCTAACCAACTGTCCTACTTCTTTAATAAATGAAGATGAAAAGAGATTTATGTACTCCAGATAAGATATGAAATGTTTTCAACATTTCAGCAGAACTTCAAAAAATTCAGAACCATCTCTTTAATCACCAGGTAGGTAAAAAACAGAGTAGATTCCTTGCAGGATGATGCAGTTCCTCTGGTTTTCTCCATAGCCAAAGTTTGCAGATATATATAGTCTTAAAAGATTGGATGCTGCTTAAATGTGCCAACTCAAAGTATTGCCTGCCTGCGCTCTCTTTGATGTGGCCAGTTTAGGTTGCAGCCATGCTAAAGGAGACAAGTGAAACTGTCAGGTCTCCAGCAACACAATGGACTCTACTCATGTGGCCCTGGCTGCTATATGAAAAGGAAAATGTGATCCAATGCGCCGTGCATGGAAGACCGCCGAGGCCCTTTTGAGAACATATTTTCTCGTCCGTATAGTATTCCTTCAGATGCAAGGAGTGTGCTTTGTTTTAAGGCCCTCGAGGGGCTTGCCTCTGGGCCATGTTTAAGCTTTCCTCTGTCTGTCTGCATGCCACATTTAAACAGATGTGAGGCCCTTGGACGTAAATCATATCCTGCATTTCATCTCCTGCACGGTACCATTTTATGTCATAAGTGTTGCTGTTCATAACTTAAAGGGCCCAGATGAGACATAAGACAGTGACCCGAGCATATTTTAAATGGAACATTCTTCTGTAAAAGTCAGTGTGGAGCTCACGACTGTGAGAGACGGGGCTTGAGACGTGTCGGGGAATCTGACCACAACGCCGTCTGATTAGGTTTCCCACCCCCTCCCCACATGCCCGCGACACCCTTTTTTATTTATTTATTTTTTGGTGACGACACATGCGTGTTTGCCCCCGAGGAGAGAGACAGAGCAGAGTATGCAACGTTGCACATACTCCATCTAAAACGCATTCAGATGCAAAGCTGTTGTCAAGGAAGCCTGTGAAAAGCTGCAAACAGAAGCTGTGATTTACTATGCTTTTGTTTTCAAATGGGCGTTCGCAGGAAATAGAAGAGATTGTCAAAAGTCATGCAAAGACAAAAAGGAGAACAGATTTCTCTTTTGCTTTTCAAAGGCTCTAATGGGGTTCAAGATTTATGGTGTTGTTTATGAAAAATTGAGGTCATTCTTTAAAGTTATTTCAAATCATTCACATCGAATATTGACATCAAAGTGATCTCGACGCTTTTTGTGGCGCAAATGAGCAAATTTCATTTTCACGCCAGTGCACAATGGCAGGTTTAGGCGGGTTTTTTTAACCCCAAAACAATGAAACTTTAAAGTGAGCTTTTAACATTTTGTACTTAGTATTAAACAGTTTCAATATGTGTTTGCTTGTGATTTCTTTGGAGATATGACAGACGGGGAGAAAGTGATATTAACTTTGGAGCTCTGACTAAGTCAAGCAGCGCAGTTAAATTCTTGGAGTCTTGCCGCTCACCATTTCCACTCTGGCTCTCTGTTTGAAGATTAACAGCAGTGCTTTCAAACAGACCACCTCCTTACTCGTACAGCTCCCATCAACCTTTTTCCTCTTACCCTTAATCATTGACTCATAAGCTCTCTCATCCTCCACTGAAATAGTTCTGCGAGCGGTAACGTAGATCTGCCAGAATCTCTGATAACTTTAAAGGTTTGCAAAACAGACGCTGTCAACTCCATAGCCAAATTTGATTTTTTCCTCCCATTTTTTTCTTTTTTGCAACTTACAAATACTCCTATCTGTTTTGCAATGTTTGCTAAAGTCAGTACAAGATATAAGATACATGTACATAGATTAACCTATGAGGCGTTGATTCCCAAGAGAACATGACAGTAATTCCTCTGACAGACTCGTGTTATGAGGCGGCATCCAAATGCTGGTTTTCAGTCCAAGCTCAGAGAGTTTCTTGGAGGCACTGGTTTCTCCTGACACATGCTCTGGCATCAGCACAGCTGGGCATCCTGCCAGCATACCACCCCAGTGAAATTATTTCCCATGGAGGCTAAATAACGTGCAACTTCAAGAGATTTGTAAAAAAAAAAAAAAAAAAAAAAAAAAAAAGGCAGTGGTTTGCGAGAGTAGTAATATCCCTTTAACCTTCTAAAAAAATTTAAATTCAAACCGCAGATTTTACTGTATTTTAATGAAGCCTCATAGACAAACACATCAGAGCAGAATTGTGATGTGGAAGGGAAAGGATTCATGGTTTTCAACAAGCAGAAATGCTAAAGGGGAGTCATACATTCATAACCAAGCCCAGTTCACTGTCATTTTTACCACATACAATCCAGTCCAACTAATTTCCTTCAGAAGTCACCTGGTTTGCAAGAATTCACCCATCAGTGCAGCTGCTCTGTGAAGGCCACAGAGGCTTATTAGGGAACAGTACTGAACCAACATCGTAACAGAGACCAAGCAACACAAAATAAAGGTTTCAAAAAGTTGTGAAAGATTGAAGCAGAAGTGGGTTATACTTCCAGGCCTCACAGAAAAGTGGCATTAAAATAAAGTCACTGTTGAAAGAAAGGCAAAAGAAGTTCAGTTTGTATTTCGGGGGACACAGTAAACATGGTTGTAAAAATAAGTGCGTATTACTCTGAGGACATCACATTCACTGTGACGTTAGCACCATACTTTGGGGAGCTTTTCTTGAGTAAGAACAGGGAAGCTGAACAGAGTTCATGGGGACTTGAATGAGGATAAATACAAAAAACTGGGATGGAATTTCACCTGCAGCCTGACGATAAAAGAAATATATACCAAGATGGTTCATCTCAAACCATTTTTATGTTTTGTACTTGGGAAAAATAAAAAAAGAAAGAAAAGAAAACCATGTGTTAAGTTTATCTGTCACATAAAATTCCAAGTAGTTTGAAAACTGAAACCGTATAGATCCATAAAGGTTTGGTTGCGTCTTGTTCATGTTGGTGTGAGTGGCGGTTCCGTGTTACTGCCCAGCCCTCCAGTAAGCAGCCAACAATTAGACACTGACCCTGCATGGACTCATATGGCTCCTTTCTGGGAACGCATGGACTTCTCTCTGACGAGAAAACTGTCAATTACTCTACAAGAGCATGGTTCAGCTGCCCTGGACATGCACACATGCACTCACACAGACTTGCACTCACCGATGGTTAAGGGGGTTCACCTCCCCACGACCCAAGCAGCAAAGCATGCAAAACTTTGACCCTTCTCATTATCTGTCCAGACATTGAGGTCTGGACAGGGAATGATAACCTCTGAACCCTGACTTCTAACCCCGGGCCTCAACTGCACAGCAGCTCTCCCATGTGCATTTGAATGAGTGTGTTTGTAAGCAAACGCCATTGGGGAACGGAGAGGGAACAGTGAGCTGAAAGCATATTTTAGGTATAGCGATGAGTGAGTGACAGAAAAATGTAGCTCTTGTTTAAGCAGCCCAGTTAAAAAAAGACTTCCCACTCAGGGAAAGGTCAGAACTGTTTTCCCTTCGGACGAGCTGAGTCAGATCAAATCTGTGTGTCCTGTTAGTGCATACTGTACTGAGATTAGCGACAACCGATATTTTTGGCTTGTGTGAAGTCCTGAGTTGTGTGGAAGACAGAGGCTAACTTTTCTGCATACAGTTCAAGCGTTATCTATAATCTCTAATATTGTTTTAATTGGCTGAGCTTAAAAGATATTCAATGTTTAGCATGAGATTAACACAACACAACAATCAAACAGGATTATCCTTAGAACTTGCACAAATTAAACTTTGTTTGCATTTTAAATTTAAGATTTAAACTAGCTATTTTAATTAATCTCTGCTGAAACCATTAGATCAAATAGCATTCCAGTTTTCCATAAGAAAATATAAAATTTTTAGCTCCATGGTTTGTGTTAAAATTCAAGTATGGCTAAGCAGATGCTTTGTTTGATCATGCTGGCTCTGCTCTTATATCACTGTGCTTTCTCCAAATGAGTTTTATACTCCAAGTCCTCGCTGAAACTGAAAATAACTAAATCCTCTTTCCTCAGTAACAGCATCAAGACAAAGGAGTTTGTGGTCAGAGTGAACTAGTTGTGCTCAGTACATGTAATGATGCATTCAGTGATCAGAGTAAAATCACACTTTCTGAAAATCATTCAACTTGGTTAAAATGACAACAGTAGGAAATTGTTTGGTGTTTTCCGAGGCAAAATGCAAATTCTTTAAAAACAAATGCTCTGACATTAAACAACATATTTTTCAAAATGTCATGTATGTCAGTGGTGTTTGTGCTGAGTTTTCTGCAGCTTATCTAGATGTTCAGTAAAATTGGCATTGTTAGTGCCAATTCACACAATGCACTTTGTGTGTGTGTGTGTGTGTGTGTGTGTGTGTGTGTGTGTGTGTGTGTGTGTGTGTGTGTGTGTGTGTGTGTGTGCGTATGCGTGTGCGTGTGTGTGTGTGTGCGCGCGCGTGTGCGTGTGTGTGTAAACCACAATAACAAAAAAAGCATAGAGAAAAGGGCATTTTATTTTCTTACTATATTTTTTAAGTCTATAAAGATCCCCATTTATTTCCGGTATAAACTAATATTGTTTAAACAAATGTTATGCTTCCAGTTTACATTTGAAAGTTGGATTCAGATAATGGATACGGACAAGAAAAGGAGGGGCTCACAACCATGCATGAAATGCCACTGATTAGGAGTGCAGAAACAGCTGTACTATTTTATTGAAAAAAAAAATATTTCGGGTCCTTTTGCTTTTATTCTGTCTTGTTGTGTCTTCACTGTAATGACAGCCACAAAGCTCCATATCAAAATAAGCAAGGCCAAACACGTTCTTGAGCACAACGTGCGTGACCATAAATTCAGAGTTCCAGATAAACAGGACTCATTGGTTTTGGTCTGCTTGCTGTTTCACAATGTCTGTCTGCTTAAGTGCTGCCTGTGTGTGTGTGTGTGTGTGTGTGTGTGTGTGTGTGTGTGTGTGTGTGTGTGTGTGTGTGTGTGTGTGTGTGTGTGT
>CAEGAF010022860.1:0-53921 GCA_903067075.1 Micropoecilia bifurca
TGCTGCGCGTTTGCGCCGTGAAGGAAAGACGAGAACAGCTGGACAGACAGGCTGGGAAATGAGATGCAGGTGATCGGTATCGGTAACAGAGCCAATGATCGGATCCCGATAATCACCGATTTCACGAAAATAGGCCGATTATGATCGGTGACCGATCGATCGGCGCACCTCTAATATCCAGGGTTGTTGTCCTGCTGAGTGTCCTTATTTTTTTACAGCCTATATTCTGTACAAAATTCCCCTGTATAGAGGAAATCTGCATATTCCCGGTTCAGCCTTTGTAGATTCACGTAACCCTCAGTTATTCGCGGAAAACTTGCTTTATCATTGGAAATTTCCAAAATATTGGAAAAGAAATACGTAGGCGCAAAGTTACTGGACACCATTAGCAAAGCAGCCAATCCAGAGGCGAATTTTAGCTGTTTGCCGATAGCAATTGTCCTTAACCCCTAAGAATAATGTGGCCCCACTGTATTTTGCTTCATCTGTCTTCCCTTGAACTTTTACCACCATTCATGTTTTTGCTGAAGAAAAGCATCTCCACAACATGATGCTGCCACCACCATATTTTCCACGTTGTTTCTTCAGGTCTAATCAGCTTTCAGAGTGAACAGGCTGAATACAAAAGCAATATACACTTTTTGTTTTGTAAAAAAATCTGAATCCACTAATCTTATTTTGTGTTAGTCTATCACACATTTGAGGAAAAAAAACACACTAAGTTTGTGGTTTTAATGTTAGAAAACATGAAAACGTTGAATGAGTCTGAATACTTTGGCAGGAGCTTTTTGGTGAATGTAAGGATGCTCTTCAGTCGACTGGGTAAGACTGTAGTTCACCGGGTTATTAAATCAGAGGGAATAACAGGCCAAGTTCTGGCCATTCTGGTGATTGATGAGCTGAGCTTTATTTGCTGAGGCGGTGTGTTTGTTCCCGTGTAATTGTCTACCAGATGGCTTAGCTAACTGTTCTTAAATGCCTTCAGACCTGCAGGGGTCTTGGGTCTTAACATTCTCCTTGCTAATGACATTATGCCTGCAAACATCAAACTGTTTTTTTGTTTCCTTCTTATACTTTTCTGATCTCTAATGTTCAGGATCAAAACGGCTGTGCAAGGCATTTATCCCCAATTATTTCCTCTGTACGATTCTGTTTTTAATTTGTCCAAAGGAGATGTTTTGAAGTCGCTCTGTTGGTAAACTCCTCCTGTGAAAATGAGCCCTCTCAAATTTTTAGAGGAGATGAGAGAGAACGGGAGAGGAGGAGGAGGAGGGAGGACGGCACGCTACCTGTGAGGAGTCAGATTGGAGGGGAAAATGGATCTAGGTGGCAGCGCGAGTCATCAATCACACCCCTCAAGGGGAGCTGCAGCTAAAGCTGCTCTGAAGTGCTATCTGTCAGCTGCTCCGATCCAGCTGGGGGGTTGGGGGGGCGCCAGAGAGGGGGCCGTATCGCCACCCATCAGCTCACACCGGCACACAACTGCCATGTAAACATGTGCAGGTGCTTCTGTCAAAATAAGCCCCGTCCCAGTTCACAAATGATCGGTCCGCTTTCTCTTCCCAGCGATCTTTGTTCTTGGGAAAAATCTCTCCACATGCTGCACTTCCTGGTAATAGATTTTGGATTGCTACCACTTGTGGGAGAGCGTGCTGTGTTTTTTTCTTTTTCTTTTTCTTTTTCTTTTCCGCCCATCGCAGCCCCCCGAATAAAGCCACCAAGTGCTTCTCCGCCGACGTCGGGGCCTCGAACGTCGATACCTCTCAAGATGGATAGTTGTTCTGCATGCTTATTGATTCGGCACAGGCACAGAGATATAAGTATCATTTGTCATTTCTGGAATTATTTGGAGTCCTAGTTAAAACCCAGAGTGGGGGAGGCTGGAGATAGCTGTGCCCCCGGGGGGGAAACGGGGAGGGTTTGATGGGGGAGTAGCGACTTGTCTTGGCTTTGATGAACGACCGCATGGGTTTTTGGTTTTTTACTCCGAGCGCAGGGGCCCTTTAGCTGCTATTTGCTTTCACCATGGTCCAAGAAAAACAATGCGATGGGTCCAAGGACTGAGCCGCATCGTCCTGTCATGGAGTGCAACGCAGCAAGCAGGGTGGTCCGGGCAGAAGAGTCAGGAGGAGGGTGGGCCTTGGACACTACAAGCTGCTCGTAACAGAAGACCCAGCAGGGTTTGAAGGCGCTCTGTGCTCCCGGCTGACAGCCTTGAAACGCACGCAGTGAATTTTGAATATTCACAATCTACAGCATAATGACAAGCAGATTTTACCCTTCAAAGAGCATTCAGTGGGGAAGTGGAGGGATGTTGAGCAGTAACAGTAGCTCCGGCGTGTCCCCTGCGGCTTTGATTATGTCCCGTTTCGGGCGTCAAGCCAGCAGCAGAGTTGGCTTCATTACTTTATGGATCATCTTTTAAGACCATTTAAGATCAGCTGGAGCTATTGTCCGCTAATGACAGAGACTCCAAGAAGTTCATTATGCTCGGAGCATTTGATTCATTCGGCCGAGGAGTCAGTTCTCACAAACGTAGAGAGGTGTGAGGATTTAGCAAATCTTCACTTTCTCATCTCAACTTTAAAGTTTGAGTCGAGGTTGTTTTGGAGTTGGGACGGGAAGTGGGGGGTGTGAAGGAAAAGTGTTTAACAGAGAAACATGTTTAACAGCAACAAAAGAGGCGAGAAGAGAAAGCCCAGACATGTGAATGACAAGTAATTATTTCCCTTGTCCATCAAGCGGTGTTTTGATGCAAGGATGCGATCAGACATGATATGAACAATTTCAAGCCTTCAGATGAAAATGGCACTGGAATCGTGTGATAGCTTTTGTGTTTGAGCGGCACCATGAATCATTCAGAAACATGCAGACCCATGCAGACCGGACAGGGTGGGTTTTTGCAGGACCGGGGTTGACGCCATCGGTCAACCGGCGTTCAACAACGACCACCAGGTGTTCAGCTCCCATTTCGGCTCCGTGTAGCAGAACGGCAAACTGCAGCTTCTTTTTTCTGCACAGACCTCCGGTTTGTTTAAACCAATCATATAGACAGATCTAAGTATTCATTTGTAATGTCATGAAAGGGGATATTTGCATTAGTAGGGCAGCCCTCTTCATTCTGTTTGCCCGAGCAGAGAGAGGGACCGGCTGCAGAGACCCTGTTTAATCCCTTCGGAGAACTAGTGCATGGATTGATACATCCTCCTCTCTGAATACCCCCCACACCCCTTGATCTTGCTAATGTCTATCCTTGAACTTGAACAAACAGCCTGTGCGTGTAGAACACACAAGACAGATGTTTAGGATTACTCTCACCTCATTGCTCTATTGTGTGCACTTTAAGGGAGCTCAGCTGATGTGGAATGCCACTCATCCAGCCTCTGCGCTTCCTGAAGGGCTCCTCCTGCTTATCAAAGTGCCATCTGCACTAAAGGCAGAGCAGCACCACGGTTCCCAAGAAAGAGATGTTGGGAAA
This sequence comes from Micropoecilia bifurca, assembly GCA_903067075.1. Taxonomy (NCBI): domain Eukaryota; kingdom Metazoa; phylum Chordata; class Actinopteri; order Cyprinodontiformes; family Poeciliidae; genus Micropoecilia; species Micropoecilia bifurca. The sequence continues at coordinate 3,479 of CAEGAF010022860.1, forward strand.
GCAGATTTAAAAAGTCTCTATTTGCTTAAATGTCGACTGAAAGTAAAACTAAAGAGTAGAAATCCACCGATCAAAGATGCTGATTGTGACGTTCTGAAAAGCTGATTCAGGTTCAGCCAGTTCCACTTTATGTTTTGACAACAAAGTATTTTTTTTATGTAGTTCATGGATACATTGAAAAGGTGGGGGTGTTAATTTCCATGAAACATATTCAACTGTCTGAATACTGAAATATTTATTCTAAAAAACGAATTTTCAAAAGCAGTCTAAAGTTACAGACAGCGCTGTCTTTCTGAATCATCGAATGTCTACAAACCAGAGCTGACTGTACATTAAACCAGAATCTCTCATGTTTACACCTTCTAAAGATATTGTAAAATATGTTTCTACATCTAAAAATAATTATTTTTTAAAGTCTCTTTCATCACTGTTTTGTTTTAGCTTTTTAAACAATTCATTAATTTATTATAATTATTACAGAGCTTCCAGAAGCCTTTCCATGCTTATAAAGCATTAATTATTGTTTTTTCAGGTTGATAGCTACATCACACTGTTTGTGAGAGAAAGCAGCAAGGATTACAAAGCTCTGCAGTAAAACAAAATTCCACTAATATGACATTGTCAAAAATCCCAGAGTTAATTATTAGTTTTTAGCACATTTAGCATCGCTAATGCTAATTATCAATTCCTGTATTACGTTGCTGAGTTAGCTATCTTTGTTCATAGAAGATTGCAAACATCTCCTAATTCCATTTGTTAGCCTAAAACAGTCTTACATTAGTATTTAGCATGATTAGCTCATTTAGCACCACAAGCTGTATCTACACCAGTAAAAAAAAAAACAAAGTTGCATATTTAGTTTCTGGCCAGCCAATCAGTGGTCAAGTAAAGTCTGACATAAAGACGACCAACTCAAGTCACCTGTTTATTTTTTGGTGCATCCCTACTGAAGAATTCAGTGGACCTCGACTATGGGGACTTTACTATTGGCAGATTTTTTTTTTTTTTCGAAATGCAACTTTAAAATATTCCTAAATATTTTTCATTACATTTTGGGCAACAGAAATACCATACCAACTTTATTTATAAAGCACTTTAAAACAACCACAGCAGATACAAAGTGTTGTACAATAAAACACAACATAACAATAAAAATCCAAATAAAATACCTGTTACTTTTGCAAAGCATCCAATACAAGAGCACCATTTATTGGCTGTACCCCCAAAAGGTAGAAATCAGGAAGACTGTAAATGTTATTGTTTGTGTTATATGCGTGATCTCAATTATTCACAGATTTAAACCCTCTCAAAAACCAGGGGTTCTCTGTCTGTGAGCTGCTTTTTCATCCTAAATGTGCAACAGTTCCATCACAGATACTGTAACTTAGAGACATTTACTGTATTTACAGATTCCACATCGAGTGTCAACACAGCTCAGTAGTCCCTTAATGCGAAAACCCACAATTTTACCAAATATGTTTAGTCTAGTTTCTAGATCAAATATCTTAATACTCTTGACTTAAGACACAATTAATGTAGTCACTTTTTTTAGCAAGACACATGAGCTTGTTTTAAGTAAATAATTACTTAATATTGATGGAAAGGTAGTATTAGTTCTACGTATAAGATTGGAACAATGTCTTGTTATAAGTGAAGTAATAATAACACAGCATATTTGAGTTTCTTAGACTTGTGACTGTGTAGATATAGAAAATTACTTTATTGATACTGAGTTCACTGGTCAGCATAAAGTCAGTCAGTTACAATCCCTGATAAACATTACCAGTGTGTGAGTATTTTTTTTTTGTATTACTATTTATTCCTTCTTTTCTGTCCTGTCTCTTTCTCATCTCAGACTTTTGGCCGTACAGATGTAGAAACAAATGAGCCGGACTCATCCTGATATTGTTGAGGGGTGACATTATCTTTTAGCAAGGCACTTATCTAATCCGGCTGCTGTTGGAAGCTGGAGGAAGTGGCTGTGGGACATGGGCCGGGGATGCTGCATCTTTAATTACCATTGATATCGCAATAGAAAGAAGAGAGGGATGGAGGCACAGGGGGGAGGCAAGAGGAGGAGAAGAGGGGAGTGGAGAGAGGGAGAAGACCCGTGTTCACTTTTTAATTAAGGCTCCGTAGTGTAACTCGTCAATGTACATTATTGGAAGAATGAACGTCAATGCCATTGCTTTTTCTCCCCCTCCTTTATCTCTGTCAATGATTCAAAGACATGATTTATGGTTCGTCTCCGTCTTTCAGGATCATCCATCAAGCGCCGACTCTGCCGCAGCGCCACCCGTTGTAAATCATTCTGAAAGCCTGTCACTCATTTCCATTAGCCGTTCCTCTGTCGCTCTGGTCTCCGCCTTCCTGGGCCTCCTCCCCCCCCACTTCACTCCCCCATTCCTCCCTCCTTTGCTCTCCTGTCTCCTCCCTCTCGGTGCACAACCTACAGCCACGCGGGGTATCAGTTCCGTTCGGCTGCTTCGTCCGCCTACCTTCTTTTCAATAAATTAACCACTTTTTCCCATGCAATGAATAAAAGGGCTGCGCAGCCTGATCCTCCTCCATTAAAGCCGAACACCTCAGAAATGTCACGCCGTCGGACTAAATGACGATATAGTGAGAGGTGGAAAATATTTCCTCTCTCCATCAGCAACATTTGACCAGCTTTGGTATGTTTGCAGTGTTACATTAATGCTACACATATGGCCTCCTGATCTGGTTTTATTGCATTTCCTTTATTGTAGACTTGAGGATAATTTGCCTTTTACACATTTTATTCTAAAAAGCACTGTGCTCAACTTTAACACGTAATGGAAACATTATTATAGCTGTGATTAGTCCATGTAGTAAAAGCGCCGTTAAGTAGGCAGCGCTGCCATTAACTGCTGTTGGTTTTCCGTAAACTCCAGCAGCAGCTTAATTCAGACACCCCAACAATGACTGGAGTCTTTAACCAGTTTTAATAGAAAAAGGTCTCATGAACACAAATAATTGGCTCAATGGAGCGACTGTCAATCTCTGGCGGTGCTTTATGTGCCGGCTCTGGGGAGCCCAATTCACTGGCTGCTTTTTTCATTCTAATCAACATCGAGATATCAACGCGGCGGAATAACCACAAACAGCAGCAGGCCCGTTTTTGAGGGGAAACTTTCAACTCTTGGGTGCCAACACATTTCACTGTTTTGGGCAGCCATTGTTCTCCGAATAGCCTGTCAATGTGACAAGGCGCGGCAGGCAAATCCAGAAGTTTGCACTTTTCACAAAAACAGCGGGGCCTAATCATTTCACGGAGGACACTTGACAACAAATTTGCCATTAAAATGAATGTGAATAAGGGAGGGAAGAGGCTGTTTTGAAGCTTTTCTGCCTCTCTGGCTGCTGCTTGTTTTCTCGTCCCGCCGAGCTCCAGGTTGGGTTGGCTCGCTTTCTCTCCCTTTATGTTTGCCATGAAGCAGCCTTTGGTCCCCCCCTGCCTCCCCCACTGCCACCCTCTAGAAACTGACAGTACCACGCTTCAGCTGCAAACTCTCACTCTGTAGCTTCATCGTATTTAATGAAGGGAAAAAGTAGCAATCTTGTATAATGAACTTGAAATGTAAAAAAAAAATACAAAATGAAAAATAAAATGCTTCTTTTTACTGAAGCTGCATGTTAGAGAAAAGCTTCTGGTGGAGGCCGTCCAGAATCTAATGAAGGATTCGGACCAGAATAGAGAGTTAGTGAAATGCAGATTGTTCTAATAGAATACACACATTCTCCTCCAGCTGCACTATCAGATTTATCAGGGCTTGACCTTGATGGAGGGCCCGTGTTGTTTGGGAGGGCCTGCGTTTAGAGTTCATGCAAAGTTTATGATGCGGGGCCTGTGAGCACCATATATACATCCACAGCTCTCAGGGGGAAACTGAATGCAACACAGCAGAAAGCCAAGGAGGCGGGCCGCTTCATTCGGTACTTTATAATGAAGTAATGAAAGCGCAAACAAGGAAATAAACATTTGAAGGCAGTTAATCAGAATGGTGTAGCTCTGATGCAGAAATGTTTAAGTAGAAACTGAGAAGCGCTTTATTTAGTTTGCATGGGAAAACAAACAGCATGCTAGGTGGCTGCAGGCCATCATACCTTTCACTCATAAACAGAGAACAAAGGCATCATGTGTTCATGGCGGTGTTCCTTTAAATGATGGCCCACTTTCTACCCCGCTGTCACGCAAACATTCCTGACTGACATTCAATCAGGGAAATTTGAACCGAAGCAAGATGGTCTTTTATTAGTACCGCCCTGTTTGCTCGACTGGTCAGCTCCAATATGCGAGGCGCTCCTGAGTGGCGTGCAGCGAGATGATGGGTTCACTCTCTGATAAGGGTGAACGAGGGGTAAACTGCTATTCTGCAGAAAGGAACCATCAGACCTCATCATGTCGCTCGTGGAGAGCCGTGTCACAGGCTCTTCAGAAAGCGAGTGACAGAGCGGCGCGCCGCTGCTCCCCTCCCGCTACGGTGGAAGATGCACTGCAGCCGACGCTGTCCTGTTCCTGCTCCTGCTCCTCCAGCTGGAACTTTATCTTCAGGATCATCCATAAACTCCTCCACTGATGTTACACTCTCCTACGCATTCATCAGATTGTTTAGGAAAATCTCTGCATGTTGGAAAAATGGGACAAATAGGAGACGGACAGGCTGTGTTCATGTTATATTTATTACTGCTCATACAGAACTTCATACACGGCTCATTCAGCAGTCGGTAATTTAAATTATTGACAAGAAAGAATGGCGAAAACAACCATGTTGCTGCCATTTTATGCAGATTGTTAGTGGATCTGAAGACATGTGCCTCTGTGAATAGTGTGAAGTTTTCATTGTGGTGCTTAGAGACCCTTTTTTTGAAAACTGAATGAAAATTGAATATGAGCATCAGTCTTACACTAAGCCACACATGACCAAATATAGGAGGTGCACTGAGATCTTGCGATATTGAAACATTGCAGTGCTTGAGGACATCTACCTCAAAAAGCACTATCCTTTTGCAGTTAGCATGACTTTGTCAGGCAACATTAGCTTCAACAAAACTCACTACTTTTTAAGTTGTTTCTAGCATATTTTTGGAGTCCTAATAGAAACAGTCAACGTTGACAGACCAAGTCTATTTGGTTTCAATGTAAAATAAGCATCATAACAATATACTGATGTACAATACTGGTTGCTAATGGAAGCTAACTGTATGTCTAATTGCAGCTAACTGGAGCTAGCTAATGATAACAAGTAAAAACTGAAACACTCACTAGTGAGACCAAAACAAAATGTTTACAGGTTAATCATTTTCAGTGTGAAAAAAATATGTCAGTTGTTTTGTGTGTGTTTGTTGACACTTTGCAAAATTTAGCATTGCATTAGCATAGCCAGTAAATGATTTTGGGAGTTTTTATTTTTTAATTTTTTTTTCCAGAACAGACCAGCAAATGATCTTCCCAAAATGTAAAGAACTCAGTCTGACCAAACCAGAACAATTATGCACTACGCAGAAATATGTTAAATAACGTGGTAAGGAAACATTTTATATGGGAAGTGCTAAATTGGTTATTTTAGTTTGTGTAAGGATATTGTTATCCTCTTCTGATGGACTCAGTTGTGTTTAATGCTGTGTCATGTAAGCAGGGTTATTGTTAAAAATAATTTGGACTCATAATTTATGTTTTGAAGGCTTCAGTAGTGGTACTTTTGATAAATCATGGTGATTAATAACTTGAAAAATCCTTGAATCCTGTGTGCAATTAAAATTAATTGTAATTTTTCCTGAAGAAGAAACAAGATTTATTAAAAGATCTTATTACATTACAACATCACAATTTACTTCAAACGAGTAGTTATTACTGTTGGCACAAGTTAACAAAATCCAGTTTATTTGTGAAAACAAAGACGAAGGATTTTTTAGTTTTAATTTTCTCGCCTTCACCAATTTATATTCCCATTTCATACTCATATGACTACATTTTTTTCCATCTTTCATTTACTACATAAAAAAAGAAAAAAAGAAGCATTTTCCACATTTTAACTTGTATTGTGTAAACCCCGGTTTGATATGCGATCAAACCAGAAATTACTTCAGGCAAACTCCTGCCCTGAGATGTTAGGTATTGTAGTTGCATAACTTCATAGCCTTGCAAGTCCTTATGTTCAGATTATTCAATATACATTTTAAATCCTTGCTTGTTGTCAAAGCAACTTTGAATTGTCTCACATTGTATTTTATACTTGGAAACATAAAAAATTCTAAAAATACAAAATTGAGATGGCACAGTTTGACTAGAATTTATTTTCACAAGTACATAGTAATTCTAACTACACATTTAGACATATGTAGCTAAAGACCTTCCTCTCATTAGTCCAATCAAACAATGAAACTAGTCTATTTGACAGGGTGGGACTGTTGGACATATTTGTCTCTTTCTCCACTGAAAAGACTCTTTTTGTTGCAGGGCTACACCAGGTAGCAGCATGCAATGTGTGCCAGCAGTGGCAAGTTTAAAATGATGACTTAGGTGCTGGAGTGCAGATCGCCGTGCTCTCCCACCGCTCACTTCCAATTAGACTGAGGGGCCGACTGATGGGTGCAGAAGCTTCTAGCAGGCATCAAAAGGAGCAGCGTCGCTCGCTGACATCACGGAGTGAAGCAGCTCCTGGAGTGGAGGTGCTGCAGCCTGGTGTGGCTCACTTAATACTGCCGTTAGCTCCCGTTCAGCATACACAGGCTGGCTTTTAGAAACCAACAGAAAAAGGCTCCACAGTAACTGAAAGTAAGCACGCCTAATGTTAATGTGTTAATTGTGTATTCCAGGGTTCTCTGTGTTTTTAGTTAACGGAGTGCTGGTTGTGAAAACACTTTTGATTAATTGCCATAATTATTGTGATCATTTTTGCCCAAATGAACAGCCAGATGGCAGGATATGGTGTCATATTTGCGATCCTATCTTATTAATCTGGCTCGGGGTCCATCTGAGCACATTGTGCCATTTGTTGTGTTCACAATCTGTCCTCAAGTTGTCCATTTCTTTTTCTGTTCTTTTTTTTTTCTCCAAGCTGCGACTTTTCATTTGATTATATTAGTCTATTAAATATTAAAGTTGAGGGTGGGTGAAAGCGAGGCATTTATCTGCATGAATAGCTTGTGTTTAGTGAAGTACGTAATGCGCTTTAAGTAACATCTCCTTCATGCATACAAAAATTAACTGAGAGAGTTGTTTCCATCTCGCGGTTTTGTACTCAGAGCTTTAAAAAGATCCAACAAAACCACTTTCTGGATGCTCGTGGCTGCTTTTAAACCCACTTCATATTATCTAATGCTTCTTTTTGTTTTTTATTTTTTCCCAGAATACATACTAGTGTGCTGTTAGAATACAACAAGAGGTAGACTCAGTTACAGTTTGTCTGCTCCGTATTGAGGTTTATGTGTTAGAAAATAATACTCGTGAGATCTTATGACACACTCCTGTTTAAAAGCAAGTCGAAAGCTCTCTCTGTTTGTGATATCAATTAACCCCCCAAACAAATGTTGTCAAAGGGTGCATTCTGAGTTTGATGGTTCTGTCGACGCACCGCAGTGTCCTTGGGCTCAGAGCACCTTCTGCCTGACAGGGAACAATCCAGGGAGGTGTTTGTAGATCCTTAAAAATGGCTCCAGGGCTCCAAATTAGGGCTTCACCATTTCTCATGTGATTCGGTTCAGACTTAACTTCAGACATGTCATCAAGGCAATCCTCTGGATGTCTGACAATGCGTGCATTTGATCGTGACGCACGCTTCTTGCAGAGTTAGTCAGATATCACTGTCAAACATTTAAACCTGGTGGCATTTGATTCTCATTCTAATGATAGCTCACGGAAGAAATCACATCAGGGTGACTTGATTGGTTTTTTTTGTTGTTTGGGTCTTTATTTTTTGGGAAGCATGCCTTCCTGTTTTCAGTGTTGCAAGTGCGGAAAAGTTTGTTGGGAATTATTTTTTGCACACTGAGTACTTTTTGACTGACATTTCACACCTATTTATAACGGCAGATGAGCGCCGTGACTAAGAGTTTCAGAACGTACAGGCACAATTAGCTGGCTCTATAATTTACACGAGAAAGAAGAAACACAATCTTAGATTTTCTGAGACAGCCTGGAGACTGACCTGTGTTGTTAGTGTGTGTTCTGCCCATCCAGCAGGCCTCCTTTTCTCTCTCTCTGCTTTTTCTTTCTTTTTCTCTTTTTTTCTCTGCCTCTCATGGCATAAATCCGGGAGATGAAAATGTCATGGAGCAGGTTCATTTTGCAAAGAGGTTTTGATTGCCATGCTCGTGTAATTGATTGTTCCAAGGACAGGGGGAAATCTAGAAATGTCATAACAGTCCTGCTTAGGTTGGTCCCACCGCTAGGCAATCAATGAGAAGTAAAAAGAGATATTGATTTGCGAGCAGCAAAAACTGTAGCTTGAGACAAGCGGAGAGCGGTGGGGAAAGTGGCACAGACGCGCAGACCTGTCACCGGCACCTATGAATTACCCAATCTTCTCTGAAGATAGTGTTACCTCGGATGCTTACGGAGTCCTGAGATGCGGATTGAAGCTGTCCGTTAGCCACGCTCGTCACAGCGCTAACTCTCTGAGGCTTGTCAGATTAACGAAGGAAATGTTGACCTTCCAGTGGCTGCGTGTTGATGTTCTCACCATTACAAAAGTTTCTCCTGATGTTGGAACCACTCTTTCACAGCTGTCATTCGTACTTATTGACAGGCCTGTTAAATATGTGTAAAAAGCCTTAAAATAGACTCACAGAAGCTGAAAATGTTAAGAAAGATTCAACCGTTAGTTAAAATTGAATTGAAAAGGAAATGCAACTGAAGTATTAATTTAGCTTATACTTTTAAAAACTCCTTAAATTTAAATCCATCATTTTAGCGTAATTTCATAATTAAAATTTCGGGGAAACACTCTTAAATTTTTTCACTGGTTTTCAAACAGCAAAATACAAATACACTTTATTCAATTCAAATAAAGTAAGTGTAATTGGATATTTTTTTTATTCATAGTCAACTGTCTTAACCCTCCTGTGGTCTTTAGACATGGGGTTATTTGACCCCACAAGTTTCTTATCCTTACCCCACATGTGCTTTTACAAGTTTTTCTTCTGTGTGGTTTTGGGAACTGACGGTCTGACAGGAAAAGCCAGTGTGCCCGTTCTCCTGAGGACCGCTGTGTTAAGAATACCAGACGATTAAAGTGATCAGTCTGGACTCTATTTCTTTTATGGCCTCTTGAAATTGGAAAACACGAGAAAACATGCCATACAAATAAGGTTTCTGAGGATTAACCTTCACAAATCAGGAAATGGGTAGAAAAATCTAGAATATTTTACAGTCCGAGCTAATATTAAGAAGTTCATTTAAAAAAATGTATTATTCTAAGTTTATCTTCTCACCACGGAGTCAGCGGGATGATTAGGACGGCATTGCTTAATAACATCTATTAGACGTTATCTAGCTGCCAAATGGTTGCTTGGGATGCATCCCAGGAAAAATCCTTTTGTGTCCTACCATTACAAATGTAAATGTATAGTTTGCCAAATTCAACTGGGATTTCAATTTCTTTAGTGGAGGACGATGACCAGGCTTCAAAGAAACAAAATGCAGAGTAAACCTGATGGAAAGCAAAACGTTCCGTATTAATCATGTTAGAGGAAGTGTAATGTGGCTCGTTCACTCTAGGTGCCATTCACTCTACAATCTTGGTAGAGTGAATGGCACCTTCAACTCTCTGAAATCTGAGAATAGATCTATTTTACATCTTTCAGTAGGATAGTAATCCAAACCACATGGCCAGATTAACATAAATATTTCATCGGACACAGATTTGGCATTCCTTCATAGCCTTTTCTAGGCTAGACCTAAGTCCAGCAGAAAACTTGTGGCATGAGCTGAAGAGAAGTGGGTAGGACCCAGAACTCTTGGCAGCCATTAGAGAGTTTACAAAGAATAATAGTCAAAGATCCAATATTGTGAAATGTTATAAAAAATGTCTATTGACAAAGGACTCAATGTGTTAAATATAGAAGTGCCAATAGTTGATAATTTTTATATTAAAATAGATCTCCAATGAATATGAATGTACTCAAATTAAAGGTTGCATTTTATTTATTTTTTTCAGTGTGAGTTTTAGTTTCTGTAATTAAAGATTACAAAATTTATTGAAAGCTTTGTATGCATCTCTGCCATGGAGTATCAATATGTGTCGAGGGAGCTGTACACTAGAAACCCTTCAAATACTTTCACTAGAAAGGATAGGAGATTGTATTCTATGAAGATACTAATGCTTTACACTTGAGGTATAAATATGTTGTCATGTAAACCTTTTAGCACCAGTCCAGTTGGAAATGCAGCCATGAATCTGTAATTTTTATGCGGCTAGCTGGTCTCTCTGGATGTAGAGAAAAAGTCTTTTGGCCCAGAATCAGGCCGCTGCTTCTGTAAATCCAGGCCTCTCCATGCCAAGAGTCTGTTCTAACGGATAAAGGTTATAAACACTTCAGCCGTCTGATTTACGATCGACACCTCAGGTTTTTTGACCTTTGCATATCTCTGTCTGAAGATATAAATTTGTCGTGACACAGATTGGAGGCTTTACAGCAGTTTATGACATGCTAAATCTCAGGCAAGCATGCCAGCCTCTTGTTTTCTATGGCTGGTCAGGCGAGGAGTTGTCTTACTTGGCTTTGTTTTCAAAGCAGGCATTTCCTTCTCTTTATTTTCGGCAGAAATATAAAAATACCAGCTGTTGACTTTTATTTTATCAGATTGTGCATGAATTCTTTGATCAATGCTGCTTTGTGAGCCTCAATGGCTGTTTCCTCGCTATATTCAGCAATGATCTTAGGTCGGTGATCTTTGTCACTGTCTTTGAGTCTGCTCTCGTGTTTTTGAGCAGTGCAACTGGGACTTGCTGCAGCGCCGTAGCAGATCAAAGGCTGCAAAGCACTGTTAGAAACAGAGCGGGAAGCAGAGTCAGGCATGCGGCTTTCTCGGAGCAATCCCTTCCAGAAGGTTAATTGGTGCCTCTGGATGTCTGCTGCTTAGGGCATCTGATAGAAAGGCCCAGAACAGCAGGAAGGGCAGCTGCTAATCTCCGTCAATTCCACTCTCACATACCAAGAATAGGACAAACATACATATTAATATCAATAAAAGTTCATGTGACTAGCCAGGAAAAGAAAACCTTTCTTTTGTATGTATGTTACTTTGCTTTACTTTGGCTTTTGCAGTGCTTTGCAAATATATTTACTAGGGGTGGGCAATATGGACTTAAAGTTTTATCATGATATTTGGCGGTACCATTGTGATAATGATAAAAGTGATGATAAGAGTAATTTATTATCTCTATTTTAGGTAAATGTACAACTGTGACTGTGTTACAGCAGTTATAGAACCACTAACATAATAATGCTTGAAAACGATACCCATTTGTACCATGCTTCTTTAAGGCACCAGTCACATATAGAAGTGTGATTTGTATCACTAAGCTACTGTACTTTCAAATTTATTAATATTTATGAATTCTTTTATTGACAAAAATGGTAAAACTACCAATCCTGACAATAAGATCATTTTGGGGGGATTTAAATGTCGTTAATTAGAATTTATTGTGACGATGATGAATCAAAACTCTTATCATAATGAGAAACTGATAACTGATAAACAATATCTGTTATAAATGCACAGCCCTACAATTTACACATTTTGTTACAACTACAAACTTGCACCTCTGATGTAACTCATTTTATGTGAGGCCTTTTTGCATTAGAGATATGTAGAAGAACATGAATGAACAGTTTCATGACGACCAAGGAATAAAGACATTTGTAATTGCTCACATTGTGCCAAAATGTGCCAAAACACATTTGGAGGGTCTTTCTGGACTTTTATCAACAAATACCTTTCCAAAATGTCTATCCTTAATTTTTTGGCATAGAATTTTGTACAGTAAATGATCAGAGCCTGTACTGTGGATTCCTAGAGGTACTGATTGGAACTGCATATCTTCAAGGAAAACATAAATCACAAAATATATTCTATTAAATTTATATTTGCCATATTAATGTGGTATCACTAGAAAGGTTGACTTTGTTTAAAAAATCTTCAATAAAAGAATAATTGGGAACAAGTAGCAAATTGCACATCTTTTGTTATCTTTATTTTTTGTTACAACCGTCGAACCCTTCCAATAATTTCTCCCCACCTTTTTGCACATTTTCTCTGCCTTAACCCTAATATTTACGTCCTTTTGCAAAAATGTCAACATTATTTCCAGTAAAAGAAGAAAGTTGGTAAAATTGAAAGATTACTTTGGGCCTAAATCTGGGAAGAGTATGAATAATTTTAGACCTAATATACAGTTTCTGATTTGATGAATAATAAACTGCTAAACATCAAACACTGCACATCTAACCAACACTCCACATCACCCACACCATCTAAAAAAGATAGTAGCAGCATCATGCTATGGGGGTGAAGGCCAGAATCCAGCAGTTAAATGCAGGACAATCCTAGAAGAAAACATGTTAAAACTTGACACAAGAGACAAAGGAGCACCGTCCAGCAGGACAGTCATATGAATGTACAACAGAAAGCTGTAGATCAAAACTTTTAATTTGTTATAATGGCCTAGTCAAAGCAGGGACCTAAGAAGAATCACAGTTTCTCTCCAAAGCATCTTGTTTAAACAACCTTTTTTCCCCTAAAATCATAATATTTTCATTTCACTTCATTTTTATGTCACAAAAAAACAATAAAATGCAAGCATTTTTGTAATTCTAACTTGACAGCATGTACAAAGACCTGTATTATACAGTTTTGCAAGGCCCTATATTTCTAACTCTTTCATCCAGAAGATGGGCATAAGAAACGAGCCACCAGCGAACAGGATGTCCTCCCCTCTTTTGGTGAACATTCCCAGCAGTCCTTTACTTTTAGGGCTAACTTTGAAGAGGGAGGACATCAACCTGGAGCTTGTCACAGCCATTTCTGTTCTCCTTCACTGTGAATACTATATATAAGATTATAAATAAAACATATCTCTGTGCTCTTGACAACTCTCTCCCTTAGCATCAAGGGTGTTTTGGGCTCCATCGCTGATCTCATCCAGCCAATCAAAACAACCCTTTGCAGTTGAGCAAGGTCACAGCGCATCTATGCTTATGAGTGTGTATGTGCGTGTGTGTGCGCTTACACGCTCTCGTTCACTGGGCCTCAGTTGGCCCATGTTTGTTTTTGAAAGTCCGAATCCCATCTCCATCTTCATCCATTAGCCGGCAACCAGTTCATCTCCAGGGTTTCTCTCGAGGCACTTGTGAAATATTGATACAGGGGGGGGAAAAAAGTCTTATTTTCAGAGTGATGGAGACGTTGTATGGGCTGCCCGGTGCGGGACGCCTGAGTGCTCGGCTGCAGCCAACCCCTCTGCGGACAGTCTTCTATTCAGCTGAGAAATATTAACCACATGAAATGCATAAGTGCCTGGACAGGGCTGTTATGTCCTATTCATATTTAACACCCAGCACATCTGCCATGCCTCTCCTAAAACGCCCGTTTTTCCTGTATGGCCATGAGGTGGAAAGTATCTCAAAAGATGTGTGACAGTCCCGACAAACTGCATCTACTGGCAGATGTCATTAAGAGATACACTGCTATTAAAAATTGCAGTGAGAATCATCATAGCCAAAGTGAGAATCATTATCCACTATTTTCATAAAGATATAGCAATTAAATACAGGTTAGATGCGCTATGATCTTAAACATGCTTGAAAATATTTCAGTTTACCTGAATTAAAACAACAAACCTTTTCCACAGCAATGTAAAACATTCAATAGAAATGATTGATCTTATTAGGCTTCCGATTCTGTTTTTAGGTAGTTTTTTCATTAATAAATGGAATTATTAACTGTGTATTTGCCTTTGTTTGTCTGCTTTTTGTGTGTAGTGGAAGTATATTGGTGTGATTTTAAAATTCATTTGCTGATCTTAAACTTTTAAGCACAGCAAAAATAAAAAAGAAGACATTTTTAAGGGAGTGCATACATTTTTACAGAGCTGCGGTATAGTGTTATCAGGCATATCATTGACAGGGGCTATCAGTGGCTAAATTTCAAATAATCCAAACATGTAATGAGAGATAAATGTTGTTCTAATCCATATGAAGCCAACGCTGCAGCTGCAGGAAATTCCTGCAGTGCTGAGTCAGAGCCTCCATTAATTGGATGATGGGAAATATGTCAATTAGAAATTCTGTTGTTTAATTATCTGTTAATTGAAGCAATAATGTTTGTGCTCCAAGAGTTGGGGGAACAAACATATGAATAATGAAAGAAGTAATTGCTTTTTATGAGACTGTCAGGGAAAAAATAATGACGTGACAGATTGCCAGTTATCTTTGGAAATGTTGTACAATGCTCTCTGATAACTGAATCAGCTTCTCAACAAGCTTTTCCGCATCAACAACATATTTAAATTTTCACTGTCAACAAAATATTAAGATCTTGTATTTGTAGCAGAACATGAAGTACTGTTTTCCGCCTTTTGTTCATGCAGGCCTATTAGGTTATTTCTGGACTGATGCTGAACATTAGAATAACTCGGCTCGTGTAAATCCATTCCTCACACGTAGCTTCAGGGAGGATGAGATGTTTCCCAGAACAGAAGGCTCGCATTTCCATTGCAGTTTTGAGGCATCCATAATCACAGTGGAATAGGTCATTTGCAATAACACTTAACAGGCCCCAGAAGAATCAATTTCCTTTTGTCACTCAGTAGCCAATGATTGTTGTAAACATCTCAACTTGAGGCCAGGAAACCCTTGGACACAGCATTAAGTCAATGACGGGTCGTGAATCAAATGGTGCTGTTACAGCAGCAGCAGTCTGTTAGTAAAAGCATTATGTTAAGCTATGCTCTCCTAGCTTCCCCAAGCACAAAGCATCAAACGTCATAATGTCTTCAATGGCTACTTACATGATACTCCACAGAATGTTTAAATGTTCAGCAACCTCTACGCTTCCTGCCGCCAGTGATAAAGATCTGTAAAAAGTCTAGAAACAACATATTTTGCACTGAATATCTCAGAAAAATATTTTATTTGAGTACATTGTTCTGTATGAAAACAGTCCCAAATTTAAAAAAAAAACGTATTTTCTAAAAATTCCTGGCACCTTACTAACAATTACTACAAGTAGTAATTAAATAAAACTGAATAAATAAAACTTTAGTCTTTTTTTTTCAACAAATCAAAGTGTTTGGGAACTGCTAGATAGTGATACATGACTTCCATTGAATGAGAACCTGCTTTTACCCATGTTCCTTTAAGAAAAGAATGTAACGTCAGTAAAAGGAAACTGACAAAGAAAAGGATGAATTGCCCTTCTGAGCCTAATTACAATGCGTGGCATCATGGAGTCGAGACATTTTAAGTAAAACTGAAAATATGTAGCAACTGTGTCTTTCAGTAGTATAATGATCAAACATTATACTGCTAAATAGGGCGCTGTTGCACACTAAAAATCTAAGCATAAATTAGATGTGGTGAGGTAAACATTGTATTTTAATGCACATTTTCTTTGTCCTTTTCTCTTTTGTTCAGTGTACGAACCAGATGAAGATGCTCCTCTCCAGGAGTCCATTCCAGAAGAGGATGGTGAGATTGAAGCTCAAACCGAAGAAGAATGCTCAGAGAAGACCAGCCCCAAGGCATGCGAGGACAGAGAGTTGGACAACAAGAGTACCAACACCTACAGCAACCAGAACTCCCCCATTAGCGTGCTTTCCAATCAGGAGTTGGAGCTGGAGTCTCGTCTCAGCGACAGCAGTGACAGACTCTCAGACTTTAAAACGTCTTCGCCGCCAGAGAGCCAGAGGGATGAAGAAAGTCGTGGTTCGAAACACAAAGAGGAGTCAGGCAGCAGCTTGGAGAAAATGAGAGCAGCCTATGCAAACTTTCTGTCAGATTCCTACTGGACGGGAATCGGTGTAGACTTAAAAGTGGGCAAAAATACCAGCAAAGCCAACTGCGACAGCACCAATGGGAGTAGCAAGAATGAGTTTGACTGGCACCAGGACGCGCTTTCCAAGACCTTGCAGCAGACGCTTTCACCGAAACCCGCATCCAAGCCCAACCTGTTCAGTTCCGTTCACCTTTATAGGCAAACCACCAAACCTTGTGGCTCAGTGTTCACAGGAGCCAGCCGCTTCCGCTGCAAGGACTGCAGCGCTGCATATGACACACTGGTGGAGCTCACTGTCCACATGAACAAGACCGGACACTACCAAGATAACAACCACGGCAAGCAGAGCAACTCCTCAGCCTCATCCTCTAAATCTAGAAAGCGAAATTTGCAAGACATGGAAGGGAAGGAGGATGCACAGAAAGTTTTAAAATGCATGTTTTGCGGCCATTCTTTCGACTCGCTGCAGGATCTAAGTGTGCATATGATTAAAACTAAGCATTACCAAAAGGTGCCTTTAAAAGAGCCAATTCCAGTGATCACACCCAAACTGCTGCCGCCAGCGAAGAAACGGGTGTTTGAAACAACAAGGCCCTGCTCTCCAGACTCCACCACTGGTGCATCTGGCTACTCTGAGGCACAGCGGACCGCCACCCTTTCAATCGCCAACAACAATCGCTATGGATATCAGAATGGAGCCAGCTACACATGGCAGTTTGAGACATGCAAGTCTCAAATTCTCAAATGTATGGAGTGTGGAAGCTCTCATGACACACTTCAGCAGCTCACCACGCACATGATGGTCACTGGGCACTTCATCAAAGTCACAAACTCTGCATCTAAAAAGGGCAAACAGCTAGCGCTTGACCCACTGGCTGTGGAGAAGATCCAGGGCGTAGCTGAGCCTGCAGCCAGCGACACTGAAGGAGAAAAGGTGTCGCCGAAAAACCTCTCCCCTGGAAGCAGTGAGAAGGATAGCCAGGGGGAAGGAACGTCAGACAAAATGGAAGAAACTGAAGCAAAAGATGACAAGCAGGAGAACGAGGATCAAAAAGAGAGCAATGGAGTCTTTAAGTACCCCTATCTTCGTGAGGAAGACCTGGAACAAGAGTCCGGTGGAGGAGGGGACATCCTAAAATCTTTAGCCAATACAGTGGCCTCCGCTATCAATAAAGCTCAGACAGGGACACCAAGCTGGAGTGCCTATCCGAGCATCCATGCTGCCTATCAGCTCTCCGGCATCATCAAAAACACCCCTCTCTCTGCGTCTCCCCCTGCACAGCTAAAGCAGACATTTAACCACAAGCTGAGGGCGATTGCCCCAAAGGGGAAACTGTACCACGGCGCTATGGGAGTCGAGCTTCCCCAGGGACTGCATCAAAACGTGGACATCAAAAAAGAAAAGGTTGGCATTAGCGATGGTAAAGAAAGTCAGAATATTAAGTTTGATCTGCTGGAGAATGATGACAGCGATTGTCAGGATGACTCCTCTTCCTCTTCAAAGCTCGATGCAGACTGCATGAATGAAGGAAGTGAAGCGATCAAAGGGAAGTTGAGCCCAGATTTCTCTGACAGAGGCAAGACGCCGAGCCCCGCTGCCAGCAACGGACGCAGCACTACATCAGAGCCTCTCAGTGACACTCCAGATATGCTTGGCATAAACCCTCTTAGTGCTTTACAGTCAGTTCTGAACAATCATCTGGGCAAAGCAAATAAACCTAATAACTCAAGAGCAGATAAACTATCTGCCCACGCCCAGTCGATTTTTGCTGAGTTTAACCGAGGCAACGAGAAGCCGCCTTTAATGCTTGGAAGTCCTATAAGAAACAGACCTGATAAGACTTTCCTCATGGCTAATGATGACCAACCAATAGATCTGACAAAATCTAAGCACAGCAAGGCGAGCACCTTGCTACTAGGGCCTTCTGCACCAATGCCACAGAAATACGCTCTGTCTGACATTGCTGACATGGTTAAGGTTCTTCCAAAAGCCACAACTCCAAAACCATCCTTACCGTCAAGGATTCCGACCATGAAGTTGGAGTCGGACGTCAGACGTTTTGAGGATGTGTCTGCTGAGGTTTACTCCGTCCACAAACGCAAGGGCAGGCAGTCGAACTGGAATCCTCGCCATCTTCTCATCCTGCAAGCTCAGTTTGCCTCCAGCCTCTTCCAAACGTCTGAGGGGAAGTACTTGCTCTCAGATCTTGGCCCTCAGGAACGGATGCACATCTCCAAGTTCACTGGGTTGTCGATGACCACCATCAGCCACTGGCTGGCGAATGTAAAGTACCAGCTGAGGAAAACAGGCGGAACCAAGTTCCTGAAGAATATGGACACTGGCCATCCGGTCTTCTACTGCAATGACTGTGCTTCCCAGTTTAGGTCGCCAAACATGTTCATTTCCCATCTAGAATCCCATCTGGGTTTCCAAATCAAAGACATGTGCAAAATGCCGGTAGAGCACCAGACGAAGGTGGAGGAGCCAGAAATGCTGAAGGCCCTCAGCATCAGAGCCACCGACTCTCTGGTGTCAGAGGAAGACATTGACTCAAAGTTTAAATGTAAGCTCTGCTGTCGGACATTTGCGAGCAATCATGCGGTCAAGCTCCATTTGAGTAAAACTCACAGCAAGTCCCCTGATAACCATTCACAATATGTGGAAATGGACAAGGAGTAATGTTTTCTATGGATATTCTAACTTTTATCCTTTTTTTCCTTTTTCATTTTATTACACGGGTCAGATATTTCAACCATTTTTCAATTAGCGTTGTATAGTGTGCATCAACATGACTTTCAGAAAAAGAAAAAAAAACCTCATGGAGTTCAGCAGAGACACACTGGTTAGACGTTGTGTGAGGAAACACTAAGAGATACTTTTGCACCCAGCTCAAATGCACCACCAGTAATGAAACCTATTACTGCTTGAAGAAACATAATTGCTGATGTTTGCATGCAATAGCCCTGGCTATGACTACTATTTATTTGTATATGTCAAGTTTCAATTGTATTTTAAAGTAAAAAAAATAATAATAATAATGAACTAATTGAACTACTTGTACAACCTCTGTGATACCATACATCTGCACAGATGTGCAGCGTTTGAAGCAGGTAGCCTGAGAAATGATAACACACATGCAGAACTGTACAGTATATCGCTATGTAAAGATGTTTCGTGCTGCAATGATAGAAGACAATAAAAAGCACTTTAATAAATGTTTAATCACCAGTTTAGACACGGATTATGTACATTTCTCTAAAATGATTAGACTGTTTGGAAGCAAGGACATTTCACATGTAAATATATTTTAGGAAAACATAAAAAGTCAGTTTCATGCAACAATGAGAACAACATGACACCTGTGATTACCTGCACCTTTTTTTACTTATTCAAATAAAGAGTTAACATTTGATAATGGCTTGTATTTGTGTTTTGTGAATGGGATTGTTTTTTGGGAGTTTTTTTACACATTTTTTCAGCTGACATGCAAGTGTGTGTAGATTTAATCAGTAATAAAAACATAGTACAGAAAAATCCAAATTTATAGCATGGTCCTACTGGTTACTGTTAGAGAAACAAGAAAAAACAACTTTTTTTCAAAAGTGAACAGAATAAACTTGTGTGTATCTGATTAAAAAGTAATATCATTAAAACGTGAACTTATTTTAGTTTAAAAAGCAAAAGTCATATTTATCCTCCTTGTTGATTTAGTCATCTTTTATTTTCATTAACATGTTTTTTTTTATTCTGATTGAATCTCAGGGAATGTGTTCATTTCATTTCCTATAAGAAAACAAACATCAGAGCTGTAGTTAAGTCACTTTAGAGCTAAATCTTCAAGTGGTATGAATAATTTTGGCCTAAACGATGACACCTAGACTTATTCCTCACACATTGATATTGTATTAGACGGAGAGAGGAAACATAATCAAAAGCTAAAGAAACTGGTTGTTCACAAAGTGCTTTGTTCAAGAAAAGGAATGGAAAGTTGAGTGGAAGGAAAAGGTGACAGTAAGGTGAACGATCAACAGGTTAACCGTTGCCATACTTGAACAAAACAAGACTTATAAAATGTTTCTTGATTCCTGAGAAACTTCTCTTTTTTTGGTGGTTGGGGAGTGGTATAGCTGTATACTTTAATTATAAAAA
Organism: Micropoecilia bifurca; assembly: GCA_903067075.1. Taxonomy (NCBI): domain Eukaryota; kingdom Metazoa; phylum Chordata; class Actinopteri; order Cyprinodontiformes; family Poeciliidae; genus Micropoecilia; species Micropoecilia bifurca. The sequence goes on from CAEGAF010022860.1 coordinate 23,650, forward strand.
TTATAAAAATGCGAACTTAATATTTCTCACTCCGTCATGGATATATATAAAAAATATGACTAACTTGAATTACTTCAATGAAATAAATCTTTTGATGATGGAAAAATTTATTGAGATGTACCTTCATTTTCTTTTGCATCTACTTGTATTTTCAAAGGAATATAAAACAAAGTGCAAATTTTGCCTCTAGCTGATCAGCACTAGTCTAGTATTCAGGCCATCAGTAGTGAGGTTTGGATTAGTCATGGACACCAGTAGCTGAGGGGCTGACAAAAGGCAATGTTATAAAAAAAATAATTTCTGTTGTGTACTAAATATTTTTGCAGATATTGCAACAAATTTATTATTTATGTATTTGTTTAGTTAATTACTCATTTTCAGACTGGGAGGAAATAATAAAAAGGAAAAAGAAAACCTAATGGTTATGATGACCACTTAAAAATACTAATATATAGCATCTCAAAGTCCAGATGGATAAATGATTCAGTATCTGAAAACGGAAGAAGCCTGAAACTTTTCCTTATATTTGCAAACTTCTCTTAAGTCGTCATCTGCATTTATCATAATGAAAGGGAAATATTTAAAGAACAGTCTAAATAATGTAGCTACAAATAAGTCAGATTTTCAGATTCTACCTCCATATTCTCATGAAATTATTTTCATATAAGGTTACTATATAATACAAACATAAAATTAAATAAAATTTTTCTGCAGTTTGAAGTTTCAGTACAGGAAGTATCTCCAACCTTTCTCAGATTTTTCTTAAAATCAAAGTGTGGCTGTTTGTTGACGAGTTCTTCGGACTAGAAATGGTGGAAATTTTAAATATGGGCAGATTTAATACAGATCACCAGTCAGAACTTTTTTTTTTCCAATGGCTCACTGATTGTTCAGTCCATCACTGAATCAAAGCTTTAACCTGAAGCTCACAGTATCTGTCTCATCGTGCTTTTGTATCCACTGAGAACCTCAAACATATAAGACAAAGAGCCTCTTCCTCTACAGCACAGCTCAATCCTCTTTTCACCTTATGACTTTTAGATACACTTGAAAGATATATCCTCCTGTCAGACTTTATTGCTTCCCCGTGAAAGCTGCCGCCGCGGCCGCTGCAAGATACTATCATAACAATTAAACATATTTCCTCCAGCTCTATTATTTCAAAGCTATTAAAAATAATTGCCTCCTAAATTCATAAACATTTTATGCAATTCATCTCTTTTCAAGCAATCAAGTCCTCAATTACCTCCACCCATCAAATCTCTGTTTTATAACAGGCAAGTGACATTTGATGGTAAATGGGGAAAAGCACATGGGCTCTGTGGTGATTTGAATGCTGTGACACCGACTTGCCCCCTATTGTTGGAAATGAGGAGGCAATCACGTTGTTCATCAGATGACTCCTAATGCAGTTAAAGTATTCAGCTATAATTTCTCCCTGCATTTATAATTACTGTCAAAGACCACACACCTCAGTGAGCAGATTAAAGCTATAAATTATTTAGTGCCTTTCTTTGCCGATGGATCTCTGATTTGTCTGTAGGGCCATTATGTTTTAGAGGAGGAACTTATTTTATATTGAAGCAGGCATTGTTCTTAAGCTGCAGCACAATGCTTGGCTGAGGAGCCGATCACAACTGTGGCTGTTACTGGTTATTCATTTGGATTTAAAGTCGGGCTTTAGCACCAGATACTGAAAATTAGATGCACACAACATATTAAGATGAACATTTTTGTTTGATTGTATTAAGGAATAAACACTTAATTATGCATAGAAGATTAGACACGAAATGTTTTCAAATTAGAAATCTGCTATTTGGACACAAAACTGTGTACAGGTGTAAAACAACAGCATTTATGCGAATTATTGAAGCAATTGTTTCAAATATGGTAGTTTGATCTGCCCCTCAAATTAACACATCCCCTTCTTCAGATTAAACATTGCGTAAAATCAAGCAAAATAGGCTCATAATTCTCGGTGTGCTTTATATTAATTGATTTAGGATGTTTGGATATAAACGCTGTTAATTGCACCATTTATTAAGCATGTCACGGCTAATTACAAAGCACAGTCAGCCTCCTTTGGGCACACAAAGGCCCAAACACTAACTGATTGCCATCAATAACAGACATAACGCAGTTCAGAGGAAACCAGAAAAATGGATCCTTTTTTGCAGCCATGGCAGAGGATGGGACAAATGTATGGAAAACAAATACCGTCAAAAATAAAAAAAAGGAAAAACATAAAAGCTGTAATGAACAAATACATTTGCCAATATGTTCCAGAAATGATGCAATGCATTACTAAACCATTGTATTTAGTTCAATTTGTATTTCATTTTCATTTTTTAAAAGTAGAGTCATTATAAACTGAAAATACACCCTCAAGCCAATATAGTTATTTTTTTTGTAGTTTTATCAAAGATGAAGTGAAAATGGAAAAGTTTTTGGAAACAGTGTCAGACATGTGAGGATGGATGTTTTTTGGAATGAACAAGAGTAAAACTAAATTTGTTAGAAATATGTGAAACTCTAAAATTAATTTAGGTTTACTTTATTGCTACCATGACACTGAGTTTTCAATAAATCTGAGCATTTCTTAGATAATTGTTTCTGGAGATACATAAGACACAGAATCTGAGTCCAGTTTTTAATTTTCAATTTCCCTTATATGTTTGTTCCGTTTTCTTCTAAAGAACTGAAATTGACATCAACAATATTTTGTCCACTTTGTAGAAATTAAGCTTTCATTAAAAGATAAAATCAGCTATCTTTACAAAATGTTTTACTTGAACTAAAACTACCTTCAATTTTACAGAGATATTTGTACAAATTCTAACCTTATTTCCCCTCATATTAAAGCATCAAAATATTTTGTTTTTAAATGTCTATTTAGGAAAAAGCTCTGATTTACTATGAATGATTTGTATCCAGTCAATTCAGAACCCTGGAGAAGCTTTTCCATAGTTAAATTGTAACTTTTATATTAGACAGAGAGATGACACACTATGTGTTTTTAAAAGGTGCTGCTGTTATTTTTAAAGATAGGATGATCATAGAGGTGACATTTTAAGTTCCTTGACATCTTATATTTGCAATTAAGGCTGTTAGCATTAGCAGCTGAATTCATCCCAGTTCCTGTATGTATCCCCCAGAGAATATACATCCTTACCTTTACCATCAGATTTCCAAAAAGCTGTCAACATTTCCAGATCCAGCGAGATCCACGTCTCAGAAGTGGATGAAAACAAAACCACTTTGCCTCAAAATGTCCAGCCATCTCCGGCTGGATTTATACTAAGATAATAAAGTTGTTTTTTTTTCTATAAAGTTTTTAAAAAGTTCATTTTTAAACAACCACCTGAGTCTAAAATTAGCTTATTTCCTAAATAGCTTACTTAGATTTAAAGAAAAAAGATCAGATTTGTTTTGTTTCTGACAAGCAGATTCCCAGTCAGGTCAAAAAAATCAACCAGACATCTTAATGTAAAACATCAACCAGACATCAAAATTCTGTTACAGGTTTACATTTCGAACTGTTTGTACTTCTATCAACTGGTATCTTAATAAGTTTATTTAACCCCTAGTACTGCACAACCTCAATTTCCTCACTCACCTGTTCTCTCCTACTACTCTCCAGTATCTGTTTCTGTTCTTTCTCTGTTTATTTCTTCCATTGAAAGTGACACCTGGCCAGGTGTTTTTCTGCTTATCCATTAACATTTCTTTGATAACCTGTACCTTTTTTATTTTTTACATTCTATTAAAATATATAACTATTATTTATACTGAATTGGAAGCAAATCTACTTTTTTCCAACATGCAGCTGCAGAATGATCAAGAGCCTGGCTAACTTGCTGTTTGAATAAATCCAAACAAGCCAACTCTTTGCTGAAGCCTTTTGTTAACATCATCAAAAATAACTTTGTACCAATCAATCAGTGACCAACAGTAAATACTCTGTAACGGTGTGTTAAATTAAAAACCAAAATGTATCACAGCGGTGCAACAATAAGTGTCATTTGGCTAAATCTGGTACTTGACATTAGTATGAGAGATAACATCACCATGATTAATAACTGGAAACCAGAAATACTAGTAAACCCACAACGCAGACACCTGTGTGTCTATAATAAAGAAGCTATGCTTCCGTTTATTAGAAAGAAAAGACAGAAATACAAATTAAAATTCATTAAAAACAATACATTGTTATAAACTTTTACTTTCTCTTTCTAAGCTCATTTATATGTCCCTGTTAGTTACATGGAAAAGTGTTATATTGGTATGTTGTCATATCTGATGAGAAGCATTTGGTTTGTTTAGATGTATTTTTTATGATTTCTTCTAGTACTCCACAGAACAAGGTTTTGACTACAAAGTACTTAATAAAATAAAATTTATTTTAGAAACAACTGGTCTATGGCAAATATAAAATTTTCTTCCTAATGTATTTTTCCCATTTGTCTCATTGAGACACATTCCTCACTTTCAAAACAAAAGAGCTTTACATTAAATTTACTTTCCAAAATCATTCTAACATGTGAAGAATCCCTTAAGAGTCCATTAATTGTATATATCAAACATTGTATTTTAAAATGTATCTTGATTTAGACTATTTTATTTGTGATTATATATAATAAAGGATGAGTAAAATAAATAGAGAAGGTCTGTATTCTGCACCAGACCTTGTGTTGATGATGTTGATGTCTTGTGTTATACCTTTAAAACTTCAAAAATGTCCCGCAGCCTAGCTCAAAAACATAAAGCTGTTTCCAATAAGTGACTTTTCAAAGCCATTTTAGCTGCCAAGCTGAAAAATCAGATTATTCACGTGGCTTTTTCTCGCTCTGCAGCCCGAGTTAAACCCAGACTCACAAAAACTGACGGCGGCTCGCATCTGCAAATCCTTTGTCAGTCTGTCATTAAAAATACTATCAAATAATGATAAAGTCTACGCTCCGTGCTTGCACTAGCATGCATCCGGCTGACGCTGATGTGCTGTAATAGGGCAAATGTGCATCAGAATTTGTCTGCTTGGATACGCAGGAAACATTTACACTGAGCCTGACTTAGCTTTGCCCTGTGCCAGACAGGCATGGATTCACTGCATCATCTGGCATGTAAACCGGAGGTGGGGCGGGAGACGGGTTCAAAATGTTCATCACGCTGCAGCAGGGTAATGACTTGCTCATGTGTTTAATGAAGGGCTTTAGAACTTATAGCTATAATGACCCACATCCTAACTCCCCTTTCTCCCATTTATTCTCCCTAAAGTCCCCAGGTTATTACGCCCCTCTGAGAAATATCCCAGAAAGAGCATTAAATCTCTCTGTTCCTGTTCGCAAAGTAGTTATCTAACATTTTATTGTCCTAAATTGAACTACCGAAGATGGAGTGACATCATTTTTAGTCACAAATGTGGCTGAACAAATACAGTGGAAGGCCATATATTTTAATGCTGCCTTGTGTTTAATAAGAAAGTGTACAAATCTGCTGTATAATGTATTCTGCCGGCTGGAAACAGGAGCGCCACGAGACAAAGAGTCCTGCATGTATGTCTGCTCTTTTACATACATCATATCTACCAAATAGCCTATAGTCCTCCCATGTTAATGGTGTTGCTCCAAATATGCTAATTAAGCAAAAGTAAGTGATGAATGGAATACATTTGATCAATCAAGTAGGCCTAAGCCCCTGGTGCTGCATATTCATTGTACATCATGAATATGAAACCCAAGTCATTTATCAAATATCAGTTGCACATTTGTATCTTATTAATCATACATGCTGAAACTTCTGTCTTGTCAGAAAAGCTGAAGGTTGATGAAGCACTTGCAAAAAGGATTAAACTAGGGGAACCAGAGGTGGGGCTTCAGCTATAATGCATGAGATATTTCCAAACTTCCAGAATCTTAAACAGTCCATCCATCCATCCATCCGTCTGTCTGTCTGTCCTCGATCCTGTTCAGACGACTCAGACCCTCCGCCTGATTGGCTTTTTAATTATTTCTCCTCACTGTTTTTTTCTGGCCTTTTGCTCTTCTTGTGTAATGATTGTTTAATAATTACAGATGCTCACTATTGCCACGCTTCGAACAGGGATTATTGATTATTATTCTAAATTCTGAATCATTGCCAGTAAGCCTGATTCTGAGGGCTGCATTTCAATTTGCAGGCCCTTTTTATGTTCATTTACTGTTTTTAATTTAGATTTGACTGCCATAAACATTTAATAGAAGTTTCTACCACTTGAAATATGGATTTGTTATGATGATCTCTACATTAGTAACATAAACGACCAGCGAGTAAATCAAACAGACTCAGCTGTATTGGTAAAAGACAACAACAGCTGAATACTTGACATATATTATAATTTTTTACAACTTTTATTATTCAGTTGTTTTCAAGCTTGTTTCTCACTATAATTATATTCATTTTCATGACTGAAACTGAGAAAAGTACGAAGAAAAAGTACAAGGCAGCTGAACTTTCCCTAAAGAGTAACACTGTTACATTGAGCGTAAAACTCAGGCTTGGGTACAAAACACAATGTCCACAAAAGGCAAAATGAGTGACTGCAAATTCCACAACTCAAACTGTAGCTCATTCAGAGAAGATCTATAACTTGACCAGGAGGAAGCCAGGAGAAATGTAGCTTTATAGTAGTAGGTTGGAGACCAAACAAACCGGCATCCTAAAGAGGAATTTAAAAGTGTTTTATCATTAGCCAGTCTGTATTGTATTCATCCACAAAGAAGGACTGCTTTTTCTTTTGCTACTCAAAACACAAAAATTACAGCAGGATTAAGATAGACTTAGTTACTCTGGTTCTGAATAGGTTTGTTAAGGTGTATCATCATATTTTTCTAGAAACCCATCTGAACTGTGAGCCACATTGTACAAGTTTGGTTCAGTTATGTAGTTGTTGATATATATTTCAAAGATGTCTGCTGTGTCACTGGATCTCTAGAAGTCAGTTTAGACACAACATGTTATTTGGTCCTAAAAAAATCACTTCCAGCTAACAGGGATTATATAGTGGATGTTAGGCATGTTGAAACACTGCAACTGCAGTCAAACTCTGTCATTCATTTGGCTCAAACACAGAGAAAAAATGTCAAAAGTGAAGTGAGTTAACATGGCTTTGACTTGTAGGAGGATCATTTTGAGAGACTCGTTATTGATTTAATTTAATCTCCATATATTAGCAGATGTTATACTTTTTTCCTATCTGCTGACTCTGCATGCAGGCTCGGTATGAGGGATTGTTGCTAAGTTATCGACTCAACATATTCAACAGTTCACTCTTGCCACAGGCTCATTCAGGAGAAGTGATTCCTGCAAGTCAGTAGCTAATCTTTGTTTCAGTCATCTGAGTTTTTAGATATAATTTTATTTATTCATTTATTATTATTTTTTATTTTTACCAGTTGATAATAACCAAAACTTGACTCTATGTTAATAATTAGGATAAATCTGGAATGCATGCAGCTGCCTGTATAATTAGTTCAATTTCCCTCTTTTGTAAAGTGTCTTGTTGTGAATAGCTGCTATAAACAGTCATTATTAAAGTGAGCCTTGTTTCTCAGATAAAAATACCTTTTAAAAAAATCAAGTAGGAATTAAACATACTTTTTATAAAGCCCACATTTCTGTGTAACAATTATTTTTGTCTGATGTTATATTCTAATCTAAATATCATGCAAGCTTTATATAATCATATATAACAGAAACGTAAGCTTAAAAACATCAGTGTGTAAACGATCTGCTTAATGTGAAACAAAATAACTTTTCAATAATACTGTAATTTGTTGTAAACAAGCCAAATTGAACTGCAGACAAAACTAACATAAAAAGTAAAAATGCCAGTAAAAGGAAGCACATTGTTATGTAATAAAGGAAACGCTAACAAACAACAGCTGTGGTTGTGACAGAGGTCTGTCTGTTTTCTACCCTCTCGACTAACTATGTAGTCTGTTGAGTCATCTTCCCTCAGGTTTGTTCTTTTCCATAAATCCAAGATTCCAAATACTTTATAATTATGGAAAAGAAGATTGTTTCCAAAATAGAGGCTGTTTACTGTGTGTGAGATGAAATCCATCCTCTTCACCTGTTTACTTCCACATGTCCTTTACAGCTAATCTCTAAAAGTTCTCATTACATCATTTCCTGTGTTGCCACGGCGTTGTGTCACACGTTCATTCAACATGTCTCCGTTGTAAAAAAAACACGTTTTTGTAGTTTTGTCTACCAGTTTTAGTGAGCATGACTCAAATAGTCATTATTAGAATAGAAAATAGTGTTTAACATTTATTTTTTGTTAAAAAAAATTATAGAAAACTGAATGTGACTGATTTATGATTTATACTTTTAATATTTTGAGGTTTCTGGTTCTAAAATGAGCTGAAATGCTAACCCTTAAAATGTCCTAACATCCTTATAGGCATCCCACTGTCATATAAAGAGCATGAAACCCTCGCATACTGAACATAAATGCTAAACTGAGGGACTTTAACAATATATATAATGCGGAATAAAGATTGTGAAACAGCATGAAATTGCGTGTTTTTCCTTATGGAAGAACAGTGTGACACAAGCAAAGAAATGGGTTCTGATTTGCAGCAAAATAGATGAACAAAAGGTGACTAACTGAATCCAATTTCCTTGCTTTTTAACTGATTTATTACATGAAATTCAAATAAAATGATGTCGAACCTCTGTTTAACAATGTGTGCAGGCTTTCACCGCCGTCGTATAGTGGATGAGAGAACTAACAGTTGATTGCCAGCAGTTCATCAGTGCATCCTTCATGTTTGTCACCCAGCTTGCCTCGAGGCAGTGTGCTAGCTCAAATTGAAGCTGACATCCTCCAAATATGAAAGCAACAAATCACACATTTTTATTGGGCTTAATCTCCAACCCGGCCCCTTGCAGACGTCAGCACAATCATGGACGCTGCTCTAATTCTTGCCGACTGGCTGCCTGTGCTTCTCCAGCATCTGTGGACTAGCAGAGAAAAAGGCAAAATGGCCAGACACCAGAGACATAGGTGACACTTTCCCTTATTAGAGGGCTTCGTTATGATATTACAAACACATGCAACTCATTTAGCAGGCCTGTGCTTTGAGTAATCCATAAATGAGCTGCAAATAAGTGTTATATCTGGAAGCATGTTTAATCATATTGGATCTCGTGACGGGAGCAGAGAGGATATGCAGATCTGACTCAGTGAGTCACTCACTTGTTCAAACGCCTTAACGTTGAGAGGCGCAAAAAATAAAACCCACAATTAAACAACTCCACAGTAAAAATGAGATGCTGAAAATATTAAAAAAGCAGGTCGGTTTTAATTTATAGTAATTAATTTATTAAATGTGTTTTTATTTATTCTTGCAAGATAATTCCTGAGCTTTAGGAGCGACAATTACTTGATTCATTCATATTAAAGGAGACCAAGCAGTTCTTTTTAAATCATTAAATATAACAGGAAATATGATAAGATTGTCCTTACAAAGCCCTTTGAATCACAACAGACAGAGCAGTAAAATCTAATAAACTGACAAGTTAAAAACTAACTTATAAGTAACTTTTCAGCAAGAAATCAAAGCTTGTCTTAAGTAAATAATTGCTTAAAATTGATCAAAATATATTTGTTCCATTGGCAAATTATCTCACTTATACAATTGGAAAAATGTTGTGTTATTGGTGAAATAATGTGCCACTTTTTTATCCATATTAATTAGTTATTAACATGTAACAGCGCCTATATTTTGCTGAAAAGTAATTTGTAAGTTAGTTTAGGTGTACTAAGATTTTTCCACAAGATCAAAATTACTTGGTGAGATTTTGTGTTTTTGCAGTGCATCTAACTTATATTTTGTCTGAACTGCTATGAGTGTGAAAAGATTGAAACCTGATCTTTTCTTTAGGCCAATAAAGCTCAAAATCACAAAGTGTCAATATCTGCATTACCGGTAACTAAAAAGAACAAAATGGTCGGACTATGTTAAGCCAACCCAGCATGAACAATCACCACTCACTAGAATCTAGTTTTTTTTTTAGCAGACCTGGAATGTGTTCAGTTCAGCAGCAAACGCCTCTGCAGTAATTTTGGTTATCTATTAACTCTAATCAGTGTCAATATGAACAGAGAATTCACGCGTCCCTCTAGCTCAGGCTTTCCGTCACTTAAAACTGACAGCTAACAAAAAACTTGTCCAGAAAGACAAGAATAACAGTTCACTTTTAATATGGGCTCAATTTGGACCTCAAAATATAATCTTGTTCAGCGCCTGTAAGCCTGTAACGCTGCTGAAAGTTGATCTCTAACTTTGAAAGCCAGAGTTTTTTTTATTTAATCAATATTTATTCCATGTGAAGAAAGCAGATTAATTGACTCCACAATAAATGATCTATTTGCAACTGAAAGAGTGTATTTGTTTAAATATTAAAGTGAATTGCTTCACTTTAATACTGTTTGGTTTTCTCAGTTAGTGTCAGATCATCATGTTCCATCCATCTCCTTAGATCTTACTGCTCTACCTACATTAAAGAGTTAAAGCAGAATATTCAAACTCATTTGAATAAAGGACGGGAAATATATGCCACAAACTACCAGTGTGCTGGTGACAAGAGGGAATTAAATATTGTTTGAGGATATACTGTAACTTCATAGTTATCTGCTTGCTGTTTGCTGCAGGAGAAATTCACCTTTTTTCTCCAGTCATTATCACAGTGGTAACCCAACCGATGTACTTTTGTTTCACAGAAATATGTGTCATGACGATGACTTCCTGACCCTTCGCTGCTTGTCTTTTACTAATGTGGTTACAGTGATGAGTCCCACCCTGGGCATCAGGAGCCACACAACGGCCTCTGAGCAAAGGTCACATTTTACACCCCGTTTATTGACTAGACTGCAAACATCGAGTAATGTTATCGTCATTCTTGTAATTTTACTGCGACATAATGATTCTTAAACCTGCACGGGTTCTTCTGTGTGCATCAAGTAACAACTGGAAGCCAAAGGAAGGAGAAACTTTTTAAATGACTTTTCCTTCCAAACACTAAGAACCCTGCAAACATCCTGGTCTCTAGATTAATGACGTCAATATCCAAGAACACTGATCAAATCTACAAATGGAAAGAAATGCAAGAGATTTAAGAATAAAAAAGCAGAATTTCACAAGCTAAGATTCTTTTTGCTATTATAGGAAAGAGATACCACTGCTTTGAAGTCGATAATGTCGCAGATTCCTCCTTTTTGATGTCCTTAGAGGAGATCAAGTGAGGGAGCATAAAGATCAATAAGAGTCATAAACAGGATTAAATAGGGTTGTTCATATGGCTATGTCAACACAGAATGATAGTCCTATTACTAGATGGAACCTTTGAGTCTCAAGCAATGTCTTTCTTTATGGCAAAGAAGATTTAAACACCATCCAAACTTTAAGCTTCTGTATTTTTGGGATCAGATTTCAACCCCACTTTCTTCAACACGTTTGCTGGACTCCATCATGTTATTTGTTCAATATTCCAGCCTGAATCATATGAAGAGTAAATTAGATGCAAATTGACTATTTTTATTAGTTAGTGAGGGAGGCTGGATTGCAAATGTATACCATGCTTTATTGATGTGTAAGATTTTCATTGTCTTTTACAATTGTGCAAAAGATTTTGTTTACATAGCACATTGAATCACATTAAACATTAAATAAACAAGACATAATGTGAGAAAGTTCAAGGAGTGTGAGTACTTTTGAAAATTGGAATTGGATGTCAGACCCCGGCAATTCCAAAAAGAAAAAAATTATAAAAATCTGAAATCATTATTTTCAGGCAGAAATTGCTTCAGAGCTTGTCTAATAACTAGCAATCAGAATTACAGACTGATTAAGAATCAATTAGATTTCCAACGAGAAACAAAATGTAACACATCTAAAACTGGTTTCAAATTGTCATTTTTCTACAAATTGTTTGACAACATCACTGCAAAAATCAGGTAAAGTGAGAGAAAATGCAGAAAACCGGCTGAAAAATTGGTTCACAATCAAGGCCATCCTGACTGTGAAACTAATAACTGGACTTGGATGGGTTGGATTCGGTTCCCTCAGACGCCGTCAGGAGGATTCTGGTTTGTTGGCTCTGTTGTTGCCAAATGTCAACCGGAGAACATCCACCCTTTCTTCTTGCAGCAAAAAAAAAAATGAAATTTGTAGGCTGGCAGGAGCCCCCCTCTTATTTTGGTCTGTATTTTCCTCCAAGAGTGTGAGCTGTTCACACCTTCCTATTATTAGATTATTTCCTTGCAGCTTCCCTGGCCCTAAAGCCAGAAACACCTCACCGCTTGGGTTTGAGCTGGAGTGCAATTCCCACAGCACCTGGCACTCGGGGAAACAAAAGCCCTTTTTGAGTGACGAACAATTCAGGATTCAGGTGTTTTGTATATGAGCTGCGAAAATATTGAGATCATTTCCTCCCCTCCGAATGCAACACTGTGCAGTTGCAAAGTGGAGCAATGCATCTGCAACATGTGACCAGTGACTGACAGAGCTGTATTATTTTAACAAGTGAATGCTCTCATTTTCCCTTGTCTATCAGTCAGTGTGAGTGGATGGTGGCCAGGAGGGGGATGGGTTGATGGATAGATGGAGAGTTGGAAGGGGGGACTCCACCTTTTGCCCTCTTCTACAGTCATCTGTTGCCCCACAGCAGGCCAGAGGTTGTTGCCGTTTTGCTCACTTGTAATCCGTCTCAGTGTCTGGCTGCCGGCTCCTGGGTCACCTGCCACTCAGTTTGACATGAATCAGCGTTGACGCCAGCAGATTTAAGCTATTTCTCCCGGCCTGTAAACAGAGCCTGGGTCTGTGGGCCCCAAGCAAAGGGAAAGCTAAAATACCCGCCCATCTCTTACCCAAGGACTACTGGATGTTGTCAAATGACCCATAAGAGCGTGAGAGAGCCAGCAGTAGAATACGGTTAGGCATGCGTTTTTTTAATCTTTTTTTTTCTTTTTCTGGTGTGATATAACTCTAATTAATGCGGAATGACAATCATGTATGGTAATGTGACATGACATCCTGCCGCTGCTCACTTTTCCAGACCCAGATTCACACACAGCCTGGCTTTAGAAGATTAAAATGCATCACATCTATCTGGCATAGCATGTCAGAGTCATCCAAAATAGAAATATTGATAATGATGATGTTTTGTTCAAGTTTTAATTTCTGTATATTAATGGATTATAGACAACATGAAATCATGATTCTGGTTCTAATAACATTGGGAAACTTTTGAAAAACAATCAGAAACTAAAAGCTTGCTCTCCATCGGATAATTTCACGTTAGTGTTTGACTGAATGTGTCTGATCATCTCTCCACAAACCCGTCTACATTTATGGAAAAGCCTGATTGGTGATCAGTCAATGCATGACGGAAACCACAAAGCTTCAACTCTTCCAAATAGAGACACCTTTTCATTTTTAGAAGCTATTGTTTTCTTTCTGTTTTCTCATGTGATTGTTTGCATAAGTATACTTACTGAATCAGTCCACCAAAGCTAAGAGAAAAGTTCAAATCCAAAACTGGATTCCACAATTAGAACAAACATACCTGGTACAAACTACTGTCAGACCGAGGCAACCTCTCTAATCTTAAGCTGCATCGGTGGCGACACAAATGTACTGCGTCTGTCTAAAGTTAAATAGATTGGAATTAATTTCATTTGTATTTGAACATGAAATGTCATTACATCAAACTAAGGGTAATGCTGAAAATATAAACATCAACTAAAGCACAAAGTGCAGAAGAAGTAATCACAGTGGTCAAGACTCAGAGCAACATATGTGCAGCCCTAAAAAGCCAGCGACTGTGCAGACAGGGAAATCAATACAGCGTTTCGTTATCTATCTTTATCTTACAACTTAAAAGAGAAGGATTATATGTCATAGAGTGAGCCCAGGCAGACTTGAGCGTAGATCTATCATGGTAGAGTCACAGGCCTTTTCCTGTGTAAATCATGTGTCACATGGCCGGCGAGTTCATTCTCCGGCCATGGAATACATTTAAGGCTTTGGACAGAGTTGCCCATTTTTCACCTTTGATTGAACGCTACCCTGCAGAACTGGACCTGTAAGTAGATTATTTTCTAACATGACACTTTCATTGTTCGTTTAGTTATTGACGCCTTTATCAGATCAAATGCAGGGGGAAAAAAAGGCCCAAAACAAATGATTGATACCTTTTAATTAGTCCACTTCTCCGAGGAGAGCGGCTGTCGGAGCAGCCGAGGTTTTAATGTGACGAACGCTTGACAGGAAGACATGAAAGGCAAATGGCACACCTGTGGAAAAGTTACGAACAAACCGAATTTCTCCCACCTGAGATGTAAGCTGAGCTCCTGCCGGAGCCTTCGATGCTCCGGCTGGATCCCGACAAGCTGGAAAACTGGAACTGAGCTCAGACAGTGAAGGATCTGAGTCCATCGCTTACAGGACCCTAACCATGGCGGGTGTCTCTGAACCATCTCTCATATAGAAAGTAATGCTGACCGTGCGGGGAGGTTGAAGTGAACAGTAGCTACAGGAAATATGAACTGCCAAACGCTGTAATGCATCCTCACAGGACCAGCTATGAGGCTCCACAGAGCACATTCTGTGGTTAAACTGAGAAGAAAAGAAAGTCTTGATATTCGTCTAAAATATGCCAGCGGTGAATGATTTTACATTAATGACCAGTATACAACAACCCATGAAGGCATGAAGAATTGAATCTCCACCTCCCTCACCCTCTGATATACCTCCTGATGTAGGAGCTCTACTCCACAGGTGCTGTATATTCATAGTTATGAGTACAGAGATAGACCAGCAGGTAGTCATTCATTCAAGACATCTATATTACATCTGTGAGATGGGGTCTTCCAGAAACAATCATTCCTACAATAAAGTTCCGGCATGCAAGAATCGTCTTATGCCATCAAAGTATGTGGGCGCTGAGATTGTGAAGACAGCTCCCACTTCTAGCTTTCATCATTTCTTCCTGAAGCATGTCGATTTCATTTAAGTGCAAGGGGAAATGCTTTCATTTTGTTTTAATGAAGTTTTCAAAGTTGGCTGATCTGTAATGTAAGCCGCAGCGACGAAGCGACTTTCACTTACCTATCACAATGTTCTCCGTTTGATTGCCACAAAATGCAGCGTGATGACCTGTCAGCTGTCTCAATGTGTGGTGTATTTTTGAAGTTCACTTGGAAGTTAACGATAAAAACAAAAAATATTCCCTTCAGGTTGAGGCACAGGAAAAAGGTCCAATGTTTTGGAAAAATAGCCTTCTGGTTTTTACATCTTAAACTAAGATTTTGTTGTCTGCTTTCAGATGAACACATTTAATGATGTCATTGTTTGTCTAACACAAAATAAAGAATCAGATTCAAATCATGGCAACATAATGCATTCAGGCAGAAAGGAGTTTTAGAGACTATTCAGGAACCACTGATTGACGTTCAGTTTTCAATGCTCAGTGTTTCTTTTTGGCCTCTTACAAAAGACTGAAAGTTTGGTAGAACACGGTGCACAGGCAATGTCAATCTCAGCAATAAATAAATGTAAACAAGTTAACAATAAAAATCTTCTTTTGATTGATTTTCATTCACAACCATCTCTTGGGCTTACATAGATTGGTCTGCCAATAAAAGAAAACATATCCAGTGAGCAGCAGTTTTGGTGATGTAAAAAACCGGAGCAGGCAAAAGTAACTCAAATGAACATTTTCTACCACCAGGTGATGTAGAATATCATTTCAATGTGCACAAGATGTCTAAGCATGCAGACTTTGTTCATTTGTAACATTTGTAACACTATTTGTTTTTTTTTGGTGTCAAATGAACTAAACATTTTGAAAAACCCTGTTTACCCCTGATCTGTGATGGCAATGCACCAAGAACTACTGAACTCCTGAGAGCTACTCAGTGCTAAACAAAAATGGAGTGGTGTCAGACTATAACAGTCTTTTGTCTTTGGCAAAAGACCGAGAGCTATTTCTCCTGCCAACGCTAGACTTGCATGTTTGTTTTGGTTGTATTTAATCAGAACATCCTGTGCTGTAGTCCCCTTCTTGCTTTTGGAATGGTCTCTGGTCCTTTTGGCATTCACATAGGCATTCGAACGGCACCAGGATTCACTTCAGACAGGCCGAGACCTACGTTTTTAGATGGACTAGACTTGGTTTTTTTTTGGTGTGCATCACTTTTTAGGCAAATGAACCAGAGTTTGATTAAAGCAGACGAAACAGCGGTTATGTTAATAGATCTTCAGAGTATATCAGAGAGGGCCACACTGCAAAATATAACACTGGATCCAGGTGAGGTGTGTGTTAATACGTCATTTTGGAAAATAAGGTATTTTTATTCAAACTAGCAAATGGTGCAACTCTAAGCCAAAGTGATATTTCTTTTTGAAGATGATAACTCTTGTTTTCAGTTTGTCTCGGCAATACATCGTCTTACCTTGTGATAAACTTGCTGGAATTTCCACTTCAGGGGATAATTGGCAATCGTCTTGGATGATCTTCAGTAGTGATCTTTCTAGTTGAATAATTGACCCTGAATTGCTTTTAGAAATAGTTTTTAACCCTTAAGAACTTGTAGTACCTTCCTCTTTCCCTCTCTTTTTACCTACCATTCTTCCCATTAGTATCCATTGTATTTCCCCCCAGAATCCTGATACTGAATGTGCAGTACAGGAATTCTCAAACTCCCACATTTCTGAAAGTGACCCCAGATTATGAGAAACAAAGACGAGGTAAATGCCGTCATCCACCCGAAGACAATGAGCTGTTTTGTCCTGTGTCATGGCATTATGTTTGAGATTTTAACAAAGAACTGAACCACAGACAATATCTGCTTGGAAACAGAGAAGGGTCTTAGCTGCCACATCAAAAAGGAGAAAAAAGGCATAGCATTTGAAAGCCTAAAGGCTTAAACTAATACAAAAAGTCTAATCAGACTAGCAATCCCTGATGTTAATGAAGGTGTCACACATTGCACAAAGAAAGTTGTGCCTGGCAATCTTCCATTTTTCGGCTGCCTACACCAGTGACATTTCATCTCACATTCAAAGAGCACTGAGGCCCCTTAATGAAATGCATAATTAACATATTCTAATTGTGCTGAGCACAGTGATGGTTTTGACAGAGCTCACTTTCCATGTCTAATTCAATGCTAATTTAATCTGTTCTTTTCCCGCCGACATGACCTTTCTTGATTGAGTTTCACCGCAAAGAATTTTTTGATGGATTGATTTATCAACCTCTTGGAATGCAACAAAAGTGCCCGTTTTTAGACAGACGATGTGGAGGGGGAACCGGCGATGACGACTGCAGATGAAATCAAGAGAGTGTGGAGAAAAACAATTTGATATTTTAAAATTAAACGAAGCTAGGTGAGCTGTATAGAATTACAGCTCATGATGCATTGTGGTATTAAAAGAGTACTGAGCAGAGCATAGCATTTTGAATCCTGCAGGTCTAATGACAACATTTGTCAGTCAGTAGCAGAACATTGCCTAAGCCACTCAGCTGGCACACCTTTAACATGAGGATTAGGAGGAATTTAAAGGCGTCTTTATGACAGAAAGAGCAGAAGATACCAGGACTATTCATGGACCTTCTTAATCTGAGTATTTACCAAAGGTTGATGCTGGGTAGGATGCTAAGACTGTATCTGCCCCCTCAGCTGTTGCAATTTCTGTTGTTCTCCAAAATGAGAAAAGGAAAATTATATTGTGGAAACAAAAGGACTCTGATAGGACCTGGCATATGGTGACTATCAGTAAAGTAGAATATCATCAATAAAGTTAATTTATTCCACTTATAAATTGTAGCTCAAATATTATAAAGATTATTTATACAAATATGTATATGTTAGGCTTCCATCCATTCTCTATAATCACTTAAACTTGGAAACATGGTAACACAAAGGACTCACTGAAACGAATTAAGATAACATTTGATGAAGAAATGTGATATTATAACTCCTTATAATCATTAGAAAGTCTGGTGACATAACAGATGTCCATCAGACTTGATACCTCCAAAGGAAAGGGAAACCTCAAAAGTTTGCTGTTTAAAAAGGGATGGATCCAAGTTTAGTGGAAGGACAAAGTTTGATAAATAAAAAAGACTTATAAGAAAGTCCATTGGGTTTCCAGGAAGTCTTGATACCAGTCCACACTGCCCAAAAGTACCAGGGCCTGTTTAGTAACATCGGTGACATGGTGCTGGATTGACCAAAAACTCACCGGTTTAGAGTCGGTTTTGAACCACAACAAATGGATCAATGACCGACAGATTTGATGTGTAATGATGGTGACACAATGTCTGTTACTGTTTTTCACAATCGTTGACTGTATGTGTTTATGATGTTGTAAAGCACTTTAAACTTGACTTGTTGCTGAAATGTGCTTTACAAGTGAATTAGATTGATTGAAATGAATAATTTATGGGAGGAATATTAGAGAGACAAAATTCAACAATGCAGATGAGTGAAATGGAGCAACTGCTAATTGCTCATTGAAGTCATACTGCATTGCATTCTGGGATTGTGTGCTGACTCGCAGCTCTGCTGAAGGCATTGATGACAGTGAGATGTAGAGAATTAGGAAAATATATGTAAAAAGGAAATTACTTGTTGCCTGATTGGTTTATTTATTGTGACACATGTGAAAGTAAAAAAAAAAGAAAGGAAAACAACTTTTGATGGATTTTTATATGCATTAACTATTTAGGTTTAGAACTCCCCATAAAGTGGACCTCTGGTATTCACAGGGTTCAAGGACCAGAATGTGTTGCAAATAGCTGAAAATCCAATGATATATAAGCCAAAATACCCATTAATACACACAGTGGAAATGGCCCTGGCTCTTCCACAGAAGCTAACGTACTCATTGGAGGATGGCCAATCAGGAAAGCAGCTCCAGGTTTGGCTGCTTTACAAACACAATGCTACCTTAGAGAGTCAAGTATCATTGTTCCCAGGTATGCCAACTTCACAAGCTGCATTTTCTTTAGAATATCTTAGATATCCTTTATGACAAAAATCCTTCAATAGGAAAATGTTTTGTGAATAATTTGGAGTTATGTTCCACAGGAAAATCTGAACTGCAAAAAGGATAAAGTCCACTGCATAATTGAAACGAATTACCTCTTGGACCAAATTTTGATTCATTGACATGCATAGGCCTCACAGATTGTGTGCTGTTTGTTGTTGGCACTGCTCTTCCTTCTTCTCCATTATTGTTCCTCAGGTTTCAGACAATACATTTGTTATGCAGGATCGTGAATGAAAACGGAAATGACAGAATTCCCTTCGACGTCTGATTCCGTGTCCCAATGTGAGGCCAAACATAGGTGGAGAAATTAGGGGAGAAAGCTGGGGATAAGGAGGAATGTGGAGCTGTCAGTCAGTCAGTCAGTAGGAAGGGGGATTATGCAGAGCTCAGAGCAGTAATTGAACACCGTCGGGCCCGCCCTCATTTACATCTCAGCCTTCTGCTGCCTTTGATTGGCAGCTGTACATGAAATGCCACATCAGTTGAAAGTATGTTGTGAGCTGGCACTAACAATCCCGTGGCTCCGGGGAGACCTGCCATATTGTAATTTGGTTATCAGGCATGAAGGAAATAATTCTAAGTGCCAGGAAATGTGAAGCAGAATAAATGCTTCATTGCTGCAAGTTGCCCAGGGTGACAGTTCTTATTTAATGTACAAGCGCGTCCCGATGCCTGTAGATTTAAGCAGCAAAGGAGGTGAAGAGAGACGTAAACTAGAAGGTGGGGAATTTTCATAGGAAATAAAAAGCCGTACGGACAAAAACATACTGATAATCAATAACAAATGTGCAATTTTTCCAGTCATTCTTTGTCTGAATGAACAGGAGAAGCAGGCTTGTACTGGGGTATTTATTTTCAAACCCCACTTTCGGGCTCATATGGGGAATTTGCAGACAAAGGGAATGAGCACAGAAGTAATGCAGATTTGCGTGTGCTGTTGCATCATTTGCTTGACATGTAGTGAAAATGGGTCCTGAGCCAGCCACTTCTCTTAAGTGGCTCGGGCCTTATTTGTTTTGATGCACTGTTTTTGCACAGGGAGTCTTTTCTCTTGAGATGGAGCTGTCACATTGTAAAAAGAAGCCCCCGATGCTGGCAGCAGCCCCCGGGCAAAATGAAAACAAGTAAGTGGCATAGATAAATCATGCCAGCCAGCGTCTTGTTGATGAATCAGATAAGACCAGAGCATCTCAGGAACGCAGGGCTTAATGGAGGTCCCTGTGGCAGCTGTGGGTGGGTTTATAATGGCTGCTGAGTGTTTCTTTTGTTTACTTGCAATTATAACAGATCCAGCTTTAGACAGACAGACAAACAGATAAATAGATAGATAGATAGATAGATAGATAGATAGATAGATAGATAGATAGATAGATAGATAGATAGATAGATAGATAGATCAAAGACTTCCCTGAGAAAATATGAAACTGGACTTTGCAAAATATGAATTTTTTTGTACTGACTGGCCTTATTTGAAGAGAGTGACAAGTGTCTGAAGTTAATATCAGGAACAACTGAATATGCTTCTGTGGATTAATTTTGGCTCACTCTCCTTTGCAAAATTGTTCTAATCAGACAAGTAGAGAGTATGAATGGTCTGTCTAAAATACAACACTTGCATCTCAGTTAGGTTTAACTCTATGTTTTGACTAGACCACTCTAAAATGATATTCAGAGACAAATGTAATATTGTGCTTTGGATCATTTCCCTCTTGCATAATAACCCAAGTGCGTTCATGATTAAAGACACAAACTCTAATTCTATAATGGCAGAAGCTGAGTTTGTATCATTTATGGCAAGCTGTCAAGATTCTAATGAAGTTTGGCAAGCCCAACCAACACACTACCACCATAATGCCTGACTGTTGGTGTGTTATTCTTTTTCTGAAATACTGTTTAGTTTCCCAAGATGTAGCAAGATTTCTACTTTCGAGAAAAAATCTGAAAGGGGTAAAATATTTTTTTGTTTTTTTTTAAGAAATTCATGTCAGATTAGCTCCATTTATTCAAATATTTGTCATCCTTATAATTACATTCAAGCCAATGCGATATGATAATTTGAATTCCTTAAACTTTTTAAAACTGAAGCTAAATATCTGTGTCTAAGTATGTAAGTGTTTTGTTTTGGAGAAACAGTGGTACATTCTACTCAAAGCTGTTCTTGACCAACAGTCATGAGAAGTTCATGAGGCCATTTCTAGACCATTCTAGGCCATTTGTAGCTTCATATTCTATGTACAGTATAAAAAATTGTTCACAAACATTTAGAATGCAGGTCCCACTGAATTAATTTTGGCATTAGAGTGCAGAGAGGTCAGAGTCATGCCAAACAACCCAGTGTTGCATTTATCATGATACAAACTTTCAGTGTAGTTAAACGTTAAAGTTTTTCTCAACCACTCATGAATAACTGGAATCAGCAAATACTTGAAAACTCCTTTAAAAATTCATTTAGCTGCCTATGCTAATACTTCAAGCACCAGATTTACCTGAACATGCATCTTCATCCTTCTACCCTTCTACACTCTTTATCTCCTCTCTTGGGCATACAGCCAATGAGGTCCAAAGAAATGAATTGAGATGCTCAGTTATGGTGCAAAGTGGTATATTTGGTAAAAAGCAAACAAAGTATACCAGCATAAACATATTTTGCTAACTCTAGGGCACAGTGGTGGAAGCTTCATGATTCAGGCTTGTTTTTCAGCCAGAGGGCAAAAGTACCTCTGAGTCACATATTGGACCATCAAATTCTAATAGTTCTAGTACTAAGAAGTATTTGAACCCTACAGTCAAAAGTGAGACCATCTGTCTGACCTTTAGAGAGTAATCGGATCATACAACTGGAGGTCAACGAACCCAAACAGAGAAGAGTAACTGACTAGACAATCCGTTGCTATGGTAGTAGAGAAGATAGGTGGGTAGGTAACTAGGTAGACACATGGATGTTTGGTTCTACACAGGTATTTATTCATAAACTAACAGGGTTAAGGGAAGTGGCCTCTGCCATCATTCCTCGTGTGAGCAGACTGACGGAGAGTCCTGATGGCTGACATCCCCTGGCAGAGTGCGGATCATTTGTCCACAGGAACAGGGGCTGCTCGGTTCCAAATGCCTTGGTGTGTGGTTCCCAGACAATGGGCTCAATGCTGGGCTATTATCCCCTGTGTCAGCAGGGATTGGCCTCCCATTTGAAGAGGTCCACTCGTCTGCATCCATGCCACTTTGAGGAGCATCATTAGGGGGGCCTGTCAATTTCCAAACCATGTGTTATCTGGATGCTATAAATAACGTGCATCATTCCCCTGTATATTTGTCTTCATACTGTCCATCCAGCTGTGTACAGGCCGGAGCAGATCTCAGCTCTGTGCCAAATGATCTCTGCTGTTTCCTTCTTAATTTAAACCGATGGTGTAATTTGTTGTCAGGAAATTACAGATTCCGAAATGCTGATTTTATAAGTCTCTTTGTCCCCATTTAAATAAGCTTTTAATCTCAGCTTGCGCTGTGCTGCAGAATGCATTGACTGACAGGTGACAGGTGTTGTTCTGCAAAGCTGATGTGCATCACATTTAATAACATCTGTGTTGATCATCTGCCACAGGTAACGTGCATGAATGTAAACTGAATTACACGTCACGCTGGATTCTTGCTTTTGCTGATCAAAAAAGGCCTCTGAAGGGCCAAGACAGGCCTAGGCCATCATTATTCCACTGTGAGCTAGCGCTCTACTAGTAGCTTTTCTCAGCTCATGGCCAAATTGGCTGGATGTCAATCCGTCTGTGTGTTGTGAGGTGTTAAGAAGCCTAATGATGTCTGCTGTTGGCTCCTCCATTGTTTGGATGTTGATTGTCCTCTGCAGGTGAGGCTGGATGAGCTGAATGTCCTCTGTAACATCACTGATGAAATTCTTGATTTAGTTTTTATATCAATGTGAAATGAAATGCTGGATGTGCATTATTGGCTAAATAATAAGACGGGAAAGAGAGCAGTCATGGGTTTTAGAGCAAAACCTTAACATTTCAGATTTATGCCTAAATTTTGTAATTTGCAGAGATGAGTCATTGCACGAAGGTGAAAGAGGATTTTAGGTTGTAATGTTCTGTTTGCAGAGATTTATATGTGATGTGCGCTTCTGACACGTCTCTTAGTCACTCTTTTGGCTTGTGTGTAAGTCTCCCTTTGGCGTTGCCACTCTGGGTTATTTGGATTGCCTGTGAAGATGTTATATCTTGGAAGCACTTAGATTCCCCCCCTCCCCCCCCCCCCAGAGAATTGGCCTGTAAGCCATCATTAGGGATCGAAGGAAGTGTTAAGTCTTTAAAATGTTTGATCCGTTTGACGTGCCGTATAACTCGTTTTATTCTCAGTGACAAACCAAACCATCGAAGCTGATGTATGATCATGCTGACGAAAATCCAATTTACCCTCTTTGAATTTATTTTTCCACTAATTTGGTAAATTAAAGATAACATAAAGCCAAAGCTCTAAATTTTGTATTGCTAATTTGCATGCCCAGTGAATGGGGACTGAGCAGCCCTCTCACTGTACGATGTGCATTTTGTACATACTTAAAGAAAATAGGGATATTGATAAAGTTGGTCCCTGATTGGATTTTCTGAAGATTTGCTAAATTATATTACAATTTTTGTAAAGAATCTAGGTTGCATTTCAGTATTTGAAACTCAAAAGCTAACAATCCTTTTTTGGTCTAACCTGAATTGGATTATTCTAAACTGAACAGTAAGAGTGAAATGATGCATCCATCTCATTAGACACATTGACACTAGATTGTTAGCATTATTCTCCCTGTTTTTGCAAACATTATCATAAATAATATAATCAGGTTACAATAACACTGTCCACGTTGTGCCTTTGTAATTTTAAGGCCGTTTTAATACCAAAAGACGTCATGAAATCATGTCAGTTTTAGTCACATTTGGGTCCTGAACAACCCAGATAACATTTTTCTTATATTTTCCAATTTCTTTTATAATTTTTTATTTTCAAAATTACAGTCACAACTTTGCAAAATAGAGAAATCCTTTAGCTATGGGAGAAAAACTGTTTCATTCGATCAGAACCAAACCTGCAGAAGCAGCATTTAGTTTTACTGTCCCTCTAATCTGGAACAAACCTCCAGAAAACTGAAGTTATGCTGAAATACTTAATACTAAAATACTTAATACTTAATTTAAAAAAGGCAAAACCTCCTCTGCTCTGAGTTGCTGTCAAGTAATAAAAATGGGAACATCTTTAATTATTCTCCATTCAAATCTTAATGTTTTTGCCATTATAAAGTAATCCATCTTACATTGATTCATATATTCATCATGTAAAACAGTTTGAATTGTCCCTTGTGCAGATAAATACACACGAAACCTCTTTGCAAAGCAAAAACTCTGCTCTGTTACAACACATGATTAACTGGGTTTTTCAAAATTGCTGTAATGCTTCCAACAAAATATAATTTTGTGTAATTTTTCCATAGGCCTAGTTTTTTCTAGTACAGAAAATGTTCTTTTTCTAAGGAGGAAAAAGTAGGAAAAAGCTCCCCTCTGCATTTCGATTCTGCAGAGGTGTTACGCTAAGTTGTTTCCTCTGTTTTGTTGTGATTTGTGAATATATTTTTCTGCAATATATTTTCTTTGTGGTTCCACTGAACAAAACTCACAAAAAAGTCATTTTCTTCTTTATTTACTTTATTTGCTTTCTACATCTCCATGTAAACTGTGTACAGTGCTGCACACAGGAGTCTCCATCATAGGTGCCGGTTTGTTGGGTCTTCAGGTTTCTTTTCTCAAACAGCATCTCTGTTGATTTCCCC
Source organism: Micropoecilia bifurca (assembly GCA_903067075.1). Taxonomy (NCBI): domain Eukaryota; kingdom Metazoa; phylum Chordata; class Actinopteri; order Cyprinodontiformes; family Poeciliidae; genus Micropoecilia; species Micropoecilia bifurca. Next base: position 48,574 of record CAEGAF010022860.1, read on the forward strand.
TCCTCATTGGATACATCACTGGTATAAATGTAAATATAAAGCCAAACTTTAATACCTCAGATTTGTGCTACTTTTGCACTTGGTTGAGACTCGTCCAGTGAACAATTTATGTATTAACTAAAGCTTTTACAGTGTCCAATTCTAATTGTTGAGCAATGAAAAAAAAACAGATCTGGCAAAATACTAGATTTTCCCCTTATCTTTTATCTTATGGACTCTGTAAGAAAGAACTGCTTTGACTTTTGATGCAGTCAGGGCAAGACAGAGTTTCCCATTTAAGTTTGACATCTTTGACAATTGGGGAGAAAGGCAACCTTCACAAGTTTCAAGCACACATGAAACTTCAGATCAGCTGTATGTTTAAAAGTGCAAAGGGAAGTCACCACTCTCGACTGAATCAACATTTCAAAGTCGTCATGGAGCCCTTGACTTCTGTGGCAGATCACAGAGGAGTGTATTGGCAAGGCTCATTTACATTGTTCAGAAAATCTGGTGCCTGGTCTGTCTCTCAAAGGAAAATACCCTTTTGCGGAGCTTTAAGTGCAACTTGCAACCTCCTCAGCGAGGGGAAAAAAAGGCAGTCGATTAATATAATAAATGGTTAATAAAATGCAGTAACTGAAGTAAAAATTACTCAAATGGAGATGTTAATTTGCTTAATTTCCCTGCACGATAATGTTTCTTAAAAAGAAAAGAAGTTTGAGTGACTCCTTGAGCAAGCCAGATCTGTGGATCTGTCAGTTGATTAGTCCTCTTGATTACCATTTATAAGAGGCCCCAGCGCTCTATTATTTGCATTCCTATTTAGCCCTGATTTTGTGGAGGGCACACCGTGATTAAACTTGTCACCAGTCTTGATTGACAGGGTCATATCTTCACATTCCACTCTGCTGAATTAAGAAAAAAAAAAGGAAAGTAAAACAGACACAAGATGTGTCAGTTTCCTTTCGCTTTCCCTTCTTCCCTTCCCTCTGCCGAACTCTGCATACTCCCCCTTTTTTTCCTTCTCCCTCCCACTCTTCCTCTCTTACAATCTCGGTCAGGAGTGTTTTAATTTTAGGGATAGATTCTGCCTGTCAAGCGGGACTGGATGGCTTGTAGTTCAGACGATGAGATGTGATGGGTGTAAAACAATAAAAAAAAGAAGGAGATGTGAGAGAACAAAGAGGAAAAGAGCTCCCTTTTATTGGACAGATTTAATTACACTGAATAGAGATTAAGGCAGGCAATCCACTGAGGTGTGAAATTAACCCTTGATTACTGATGAAGCTCTGAATGAGAGGCTGAAAACAACAGTTAGAGAAGATTGACCACTTGGTAGCAGTAATTATTTCAGATATCACTTTTTCCCCCCCTAACATCTGGATAGGTATTGCTGGCTTGCATAAATGAATGAGGGGAATGGGAAGCTACATTATTAACCAGGCAGAAAACGCTAACAGAGAAAGACTTGACATGATCTGAAATCTAGCAGCTTGCTTGCATCAGAGATTACTAACCTTTCTGTTAGACTCGGCTCAGTCCCTGGAGGGAAGTGGAGCCACAGAAGAAAAAAAAACAATTAAAAATGCAGAAATGAGTTGATGCAATCTGCTCTCTCCAAATGATGTTGTGGTCTTCCTGTTTGGATGTTTGATACGCATCACTGTATCTGTATTAACTGTGTTAAGATGGTGGACAGTAGAGCATTGGACATTTATTTTACCCATGCATTCACACGCTGAATCATATTGCTCTCCAGATAGAGGATCTCAAAAGCGCACACACTCCTGGTAATTTATTTGGTTTTTCAAAATAGAAAACTGCTCCAGCCTCGTGTATTTATTATATCTGTTGAAAACAAGCAAATCAGTTAGAAGGGGAAAATTGTAATAGTGAGAACACAAAAGACCAAAATTATCCCATTTTGTCAAGGTAGCAGTCAGGGGAAGGGTACAAATTTCCTAAATGCTAACAGCACTGAAAAAAGCTGCAGACATTTCACTGTTTTCACAGTGGTAGCAGCACCTGGACCATCTGTATGCAGTCCAAACCAACGACAATGTCATCTGTAAACGCCAATTCACAACTAGTCTCCTGGTAGATGACTCAGTAGATGATCTCTTGAGTTGTTGACTTTACATCCATCCTTCATACTGAGCAAACCTGCAGTAACAGTGGAGAGGAAAAACCCATCTGTAACAGGAAGAAATCTCCAGCAGAACCTGACTCTGAGCAGCATCTTCCACAACCAACTGGGGTTTAAGAAGACAGAGTAACAGAACTGATGCAGGATCACTTTCTGTGTTATCGAAAAGCAAAAAGTAAATAGCAGGAGAGGGTGAACATTTTGTTAAGTGAATTTTGGGAGTAATCACACCTGGATCAAAAGATTGTGAAATTGTGTTTAATCACATTTATTCCATTATGCTCCATTCTATTATAGTTTTTTACAGGCTGCTTTGAATTGCTTTTCCCCGTCATAAATGAAATAATTTTTGAAAACGGCATACATTCATTTTATTTAGTCATCTATTAAAATCTGTTTGATCATCAGTATTTATCCATCCCGTTAGCAGCTATAGGTGCGTAACAGAATAAAAGAGCAGCTTCCCGATGTCCTTCTGAAGTTTTCCTGTTGGTTAGTTTCACTTAACTGTCTGCTTCTCAGCTTAAACAGACGTTTCCTTTGCTCTGTGAAACTTTCCACTCTCCCTTAAAAAAAAAGAGAGAAACTGTTCAGAAAAATGTGTTATAATGGGTTGCTAGGCCGAAACGCCTCCTCCTACTTCTTATCCCTAACCGTGCGTGCATGACAGCATGCATACAATAAAATATGTACGCTGTCTTGTACATTTCATTCCCCGTGCTGAACGGACAAGGAAGGAGGACAGAGAGGAGAAATAAAGTGCCATAATGAATCTAAAAGGCATAATTCATTCTGATCAAACGCGCTCAGGGATGACTCATGCTCCGGTGAAGCCTTCTGACCACTGATGGCTCTTCTACAGCAGGAAAGAGGCTGAGGCGGGATTGACGAGCACACATAAATTCTAATTATTCCCAACGTATGCGATCCTGCAAATGGCCGTCCTCACAGTGGTGGCTCATGACGGCTTTCTCTAACAAAACCCCCACTCCATTCTCCAAATGTCCCCTCAGACTTTTCTTTTTTTTTTGTCTCATGAAGAGCTCTCTCACTGGAAACCTGTGAGAGGGGACGCAGAGCAGAAAGGAGAAAAACACAGCAGCTCCGACGCTGTTGCTAGGAAAAAGAAAGGTATGATGATCAATTAATCCAGGCAGTAATTGGATGAGTGTGTATGTAAAGCGGTAATGCTGTAATGAAAGTCATCCATTGTGCACATTCCCTCTCTGGCCGGTGAACCATCCCCCTCATCATCCTTTGGATCTCAGGTGCTTAGCCATGCAAATCTGTCTGACAGCCCAGTACATCTCTGTCTGCCTAATTGGACAGTATAGAGTTGTTTATGGATATTGCAGACATTTAGGACTCGGTTGGGGGCTGCTCAAAAATCATTAGCAAACGGCCCCTGTTACTGGACTGTCAGCCTCACTTCACCAACGTCAAAGCCCTGCACAAAAAAAAAAAAGAAAATGTTTTTCTCTGTCAACAATAGGGAGCTCCTTATTTTAAAAGGAGCAGCAGACTTGCTGAACATTCAAATATCATCTCTAGAAATGGCAGCGTGTGGATCTTACAGCTTGTTTTATTACTAATCATTTGTTGTGCAAGGAAGGTGGTGGCTTAATTAGAATAAAAATATTCGGCTGTGTTAATTGCTGCAGGTGTTTACATACTGTACCCTGCAGAAGTATTCATACAGTATGAACCTCTTTACATTTTCACCTGTAAGCTTGAATCTTTTAACTTGGACTTCATGTGACAGACCAAATTTCCATTAATCTCCAAATATAAAAGTGATGGTAGTGTGTATTTGGGTTCATTATATTATTAACTACCACTAAATGAATCTAGTGCAAACACGGACATGGCAGCATTATGCTATGCAGATGCTTCTCTTCACAGGGAACATGGAAGCTGGTTGGAGTAAATAGAACAATGGATGGATCCAGGAAGAAATCCAGAAAAGCTTTGAAAAACTGGAGATCAGTTGAACAAAACTAAACTGAAACAAAGAACTGAAACATGAGTTATGATTTTTTCTCAGGTTGGTGCTCAATTTGAACTTAGAATCTAGAAGAATATGGAGCTTTGCAACTGTTGCAGTTGTGTGAACTGATGTGCAAAATGCAGTTTCTTATTGTCCTGATGATGTTAAGAAAATCATCCTTACAGGACCAAAGGAATTATTGCACCACATGTGGCTTTACATCATTTCTACAACTGTAACCAGCCCTGTTAACACTTTTTTACATGTAAAAAAAACATATGGCATAAAAAATCATTTAATAATTTTTTTTACTGTTAAGATTTTAACAGTAAAACATAACTGTTAAAATATTAACAATACACATGAAATATTTTGTATTTCATGAAAAAAATTATGTTTCATGTATAGTTTAAATAAAACATTTACGTTTGAGGGGAATAACTAATGGTCCAGTTGAAAAGCTCGACTTTACAGTGATCATTGGTCAGTCTTGGTAGTCGTCCATAACAAAGTCTTTCAGCTCAGATTAAGTTGTTATCCACAGCCATCTTCTGGTTGCTCTGTGGATTTCCAGGCAGACTTAGTTGAGGTTTTTGGTATCAGGTACTCCAAATCCTTCATTGTCTTTTCATCAACTCATTCTTGGGTTGATTTGGGTGTATGCATTCTCCCATAAGGAACTGGCATGAATGTTTTACTTTAAAAGAAAAAGCTCTGCTCCTTGTTACAGAAACAGGTGATCAACTGGCCAGTCAACTTGCCAGTTGATCACCTTGTTTACATTATCAACTGGCAACGCAACCAGTACTTCCCAGAAGGTAGTGGAGTGTCGTTGTTTTTGCCTCTGCAACCTTCTCGACCAGTTTTTATCTTGTCTTTTTATTAGTTTTCAAGAAGCGTCCCATTTCCAAACATTGTTGTCCCGTCTTGTCCATGTCTAGTGAGCCCCTGCTTTTTCACAATTCAGTATTTGAGGATTTCAAAAATTAATTCCAAATTATTCAAAGTAAATCTTCCTTTCAACAATTTTTTCGGTAGAATATATATTTGAAAGAAAATGCAGCTAATGTATTAAAAGTAGGGATGTGCCGATCAGGTTTTTTTCTGCCGATCCCGATACCGATCACCCCTGAGGGCCGATCGCCGATTCCGATTCCCGATACCGATCACATAATTGTTATTTATTTATTTTTTATCATAAACACTACTGTTACATTATGTGGAAAAAGGAAC
>CAEGAF010022897.1:0-19396 GCA_903067075.1 Micropoecilia bifurca
ATATATATATACTGCCACCCCTGAAGAAGTCCCTGCCACCCTCTTGCCACCCCATAAATATTTTTCTAGATCCGCCCCTGCATGCGTTTATCTTTAGCCCCATTGATTACTGCAACAGTGTCTTTACAGGTCTGACTAACAAATCAATCAAACAGCTGCAGCTGATCCAGAACGCTGCTGTTCACGTTCTCACTAAAACCAGGAAGATAGAGACATAACACTAGTTCCACTGAGAGGATATAAACTACCAGCAGAATTTAAAATACTGTTGTTAGTTTATAAATCACCAAGCGCCTCAGCATCACAATAACACATTAAAGATCTGCTGTTGCACCAACCGTCTAGACCCCTCAAGTCTTCTGGTTCTGAATCTGCTGTTTTCTTAACTAATACCAGAAATAAGCTCAAGAGAGACAATCTGATCAGATAACAGATATTTATTTCTTAGTTATATGACAGTGGATATTACAAATTATTAAGTAAACAGAAGCTTTACTTATTGAGAAATAAAATATTATCACAGATTAGCATGTGCACCACTTCCACTTCTTGTAGGCACAGACGTCCATGAAAGCAGCTGGTGCAACGTGTGCATAAATACTGTCTCCAGTGAAGACATGGGCGCCATACAGCCTTTTCCTGAACACCCATCCACTGCCAGAGTCGCCCAGTCACGAACACAAAGCTTTCAGTTGTTATGCTGCTCTGATTAAAATAAACATCAAGTTGTTGTGCAGAAAATGGTTTAAAGACCGACATACAATAGATGTGTCCTTGTTGGTGGTTTTCACACTGTACCACTTCTGGTAACTGTACTGAAAGGTCTTCAGTCTTGACAGTGCCTCTTCCATCTTTTCATTTTTATCAATCTTTAACTCTGCACACTGAAGATCATCTGAAAGATTTATGACTGTAGAGAAAAAGTAGCATAAACACGTAGTCCTGCAGCAGCTTTTAAACTCTGTTCACAACTTCCTGCTAGACAGGAAGCCACCAGTCACAGGAGCGACACCGATCTGTCCAATCACAGGACTGACTCCAATCTGTCTCCTAACGTCAATAACATTAAGTCTTTCGACTTGACTGGAGAAAGTGTTCAGAGACTTGGACTTGACCTCTACACCAATAACTTGGTGAGGAGAGAGGAGTTGTGGTACTGCATGAGGAAGTCTGGAGTAACAGAAATATGTTACAGTGTTGAAGGACATGTATGATAGCTGTAAGACTGAGGTGAGGTGTGCTGTAGGAGTGACAGAGGAGTTTAAGGTGGAAGTGGGGCTTCACCAAGGTTCAGCTCTGAGCCCTTTCCTGTTTGCTGTGGCGATGGACAGGTTGAGAGATGAGGTAGGATAGGAATCTCCATAGACTATGATGTTTGCCGATGGCATTGTGATCTGTGGTGAGAGCAGAGAACAGGTGGAGAAAAATCTCAAGAAATGGCAGCTTGCCCCAGACAGGAGAGGAATGAAGGTCAGCCGTACCAAGACAGAATACATGTGTGAACGAGAGAGGCCCAAGTTTTCTATTAATTTTATTGGCATTTAAATGTTTACATTACATATATTCATTCCAAGCTGACCATGATGGACAGGGTGACTTTAAAGTCCAATGCATTGAAGTCTGGACCCAAGTGCAGGAGGCACGAGATGTAAAGATTCTGTTGTAGATTTAATGAAATTAATCAAAAATAAACCCAAACCAAAGACATGTAGAAACCATGAGGAAACCAGGGAGAAAGGAGGAAGAGCCATGGCATGAAGTAACAAGACAAACCGGCGAATAACAGTCTGTGATTTGACTAATTAGAGATACGATTACATATTCATCTGCTAATAAAAATACATCTGTTTTATATGGCTAAAAGTTAGTTTGGTATAAAGTATAGCTAATGTACTAACAAAAAGCAAGTTAGGGACAAATATAAATATAAAGAAATAGGGGGGGAAAGCCCCAATGTTACATTGTGAAAAACTAAATGTCCTTCACAAAAGAAACTATGAATCTTGTGACTTTATAGACCAAAAATGTTACAAGAAATTCATAAGGAACACTCTGTTATGGACAGATTTACTCTCTGTTTTATCTGCTCACACACAAGCTCTATACTAATGTGTCTTTTCCTTTATCCTTACGTGTACATGTGTGTGTGTATGTGTGTGTGTGTGTGTGTGTGTGTGTGTGTGTGTGTGTGTGTGTGTGTGTATAGATGAGCATGCAAGCTGCTAAAAGAGAAAGAAGGAATTATGTAATCCTAATAACCCTCCTGATGGGGTGGCACCAATACCACCCCACCATAACCACTAAGATGTGTGAGGGTGAGAGCTGGAGACAAAGGTGCTACAGGTTTGTGCTTCCAAACAACTAGTTCATCTCTTTGCTTTTTGCACTTTTAAGACTCGCAATGTAACAATCATTTGGATCCGAGGACCCAGTGAGCTTGGAGCCATGAAGCTGACGTGAACTAAACTGTAAATGGAACTGGTGAGTAGTGAACACAATGTTGTTTGTTTAGCATGATGGTGGTGACAGCCAATGCTAATTGTTTGGCATCTGCCGTTATCACATGATCAAACTTCTTAAACTCAATATATGAGTTTAAGGTAATGAGATAAATGCTGATCTTTATTTTGTCTTAAAGATTATATTCTGAATATAATTGTATCTATTTTGGCATACAATAACTGAAAAAGTCTACTTAACTAGCAGACTAGTAATTTACTGGTCCTGTGCAGAGGTAAATAAGAGTCGTTATTTATACATGTAGAAAATTTGTAAATTGGAATTGAAAGGCAAGTTATTTCACTTAATTTTATATTCACTTAGTGAATAAATTAAAATGGATCTCAGAATATTTCACACACCACAGAAATATCAATCAGAAGGATTACTTATTAATTAAACTGGAACCTGTTAGGAGCAGAACAGATGCTGTAAGAACCACCGTAGAGATAGTTTTTTTATGGAATAAAAAACTGTGCTAAAGTGCAACACTTCTTGGGAATATCTGTAGTATAACCAGAAAGCAGCCCCTTTTGAATAGCATTATTTCTGGTACATAGTGTTATTTTAACTTAAATGCCACTTGCACGTTAGTCAATCAGGGTTTCTGCAGGTTTCGCCAACTCAAATTTAAAACTTTATGAATTCAATTTAAGGTCTGGAACAAGACAGAAAATGTAATAAATCGTATGGTTAGCCAACAAAAGTGTGCCTAGTGTCAGGATGAACATCGTTCAACCTACTGGTATTAAATTTAAACTTATTTGCAAACCTCTCAAAGAAAAAAGAAATCCACATAAAATATACAAAGGTAAATAGTCTTGTCACAACAAAATTTAAGACCTGTGATTAACGTATGTATATATTTTCAATGAATTTAAGATATTTTAAGGTCTTATTGTTAGATACATGAATTTTAAGGATGCAAATACAGCGATGTCCTCATAGCAGGTAAGGGATTAAACAATGTTTGAATGATTGACACAGATCTAGGCTAAATATTTCCCATATCCACCTCAAAGTGTGAACTTTTTTCCAACATCTGGGATAATTATTAGATGTCTAAATGTAGACCTGTTTTTAGCTGACGTTGACTGGCGGAAAAAAAAATAAACAAAATGAAGCTGCTGACAGTCTTGAACTCAGGACCCTCCAAATATTAGTCCATTACTTTCCTAACAGACACATCTGACAGGAAGTCCACCCATTAACTTATCCATTGAAACATTCAATGGATAAGTTAAAGGCAGAGTACACCCAGGAAAAGTCAAGAAACACACACACACACACACACACACACACACACACACACACACACACACACACACACACACACACTTAAGAGTTACCACTAAACTACCATGCATGTTTTTAGACTTTGGAAACAAGCTTCTTCTTTTTTAACAATCAAGTAAGACAAATTTGTGTTAATCAGGAAATGGATATGAGAAATGTGTCAATTTTTACAGTCAGAGCATGAAGTGAGCAGACTTAATAACCCAGTTGGTGGCCCTTTCTACATCCAAACAGAAAAGCGTGTACCCTCTGAGAAAAAAACTGTAATAATTACTAATAACAATTAAGGTTTTTTTTTATTATTATTGTAGAAACACTGAATGGAACTCAGAAATATTATGCAACTTCAATTTTGGACCCAAAAAATAAGCAGCTCAGCAACGCCACCCTAGGAATTTCTCCCAGGGAACATGACCTTCTTTTTAAGGCACACAGGTTCAAATATGCAGGTATGTATGACATCTGAGACAGGATGTAGGTTCACAAGGCAATTTATTAAATTCCATTTAAAAATATTCTTTTAAAAACAGTGTCCTATAAACGGAAAGCAAATAATTGAACACAATTTCACAAACAAAACTTTAAAGCACCAGACTCAGTGAGCCAACCCAAACTCAGGAATCCACGGCACACAGAAGAGTAAGACACCATCACCGCACCAACACCGGACTTCAACAAAGGAGGAGGAAGAGGAGAGCCTGAACCCACAGGGCGCGAACCACACAGTGGGACCACGTGGAGGACATGTCAGATTCAACACAGCAGCTTCTTTTATACCACTCCCAACCGGAACTGACCTCACCTGGAAAATATTTGTATAGAAACGGTACCTTTACTACTACGTTATAGCTTAATGACAGGAAACATACACAAAGGGCTTTCGGGACATAAAGGGCAGCATGAGTCAATACTGGTTTAGCTACAGACACCTGAACTACTCTCTCACACACACACACACACACACACACACACACACACACACACACACACACACACACACACACACACACACACACCTGTGGCGTGGCGAAGACCAACGTCTGCTTCGTCTTCATCTGGGGCGACTTGGGGGCCAGCTGTCAAAGCGGTCAGATGGACGCTATTTCTCGGGAACGGGAACAAAGCAGGAGGCGTCTCACCGAGCTGGTCTGCTCTCCTGGTTGAGAACGTGACTCACGACTACAGACAGCTGGCTGGCACCAGTCCTCAGAAACCTGCCAGCTGATCCCGTCAGGGCCCCGCTGCCCCGCCGCCCCACCGCGGTCCTGGCTCCAGCTTTCTCCTCCGCCGGTCATCGTGAAGGCGGCAATGGCGGCTCGTCAACGGTGGGATGGAGCTCAGCCGGGACATGAGCTGAGTTTATTAGTAAAAAAATACCTCCAATAAAGGAATATCTAGAAGTCTAAAGAAATAAAGAATCATGTTTAGTCACCAATGTCGATGACCTAAAATCTCTGTCGTGCAGTGAGGAAGTGCAACATTTTTAATCATTTAATATTTATTTCTATAGCAGTGTTAAATAGGCAAAATAGTGAAATACAAGACATAAAAACACAATGGCGGATGATTTAAAATACACAAAAAGAGTAGCATAACCAGCTTAAAGCCAAGAAAAATTAATTCAAAATTCAAATTCACTTTATTGTGAATTTTCCCAAAGTTGGGTAAAAATAAAGTCCATAAAGCAGTCTTCTGTTTTCATTTTTCCTCCACATACCTTAACTTGCTACTGAGACACCTGAATTTCCCCAATGTAGGACAAAATATATATATATATTCGTTCTGTTCTTTGGCATACATGTTTGTTGATTTGAATCTAAAATTCTAAAAACAGCTTAACATGTTTTGCATGTATGTTACAACATGATGAAGAAAAAAAAATCATCCTACTCCGTGCCTGTGTTGGAAATTTTACTTTTTTTTTTTAAAGCCAAGAATACCTTAATGATCCGAGCTCAAGCTGAGATAACAGAAATAAAATTGGGAGGGAATATCTTGTCTTGAAGAAGCTCCCTCCTGTTGTAATTAGCCTTCTTCACCTGACAGGCTGAGTGCTGCTCTTTGTCATCCCACAGGAGGAAAACACATTTTTTGTTCACTTACAAATACATGTTCACGCTTTTTGACAGGTCGTTTTAATTCAGTTCCATTTTCGTCAGCAGATTTCAAATTTTTGAAGCAGTTTTAGCTCAAAAGGTGGTGGGCTCTAGATAATTACAGTTGGCTGTAAAAAGCAGGGCTTTTTTTGTTTTTTTTAGGTTTAACATCTAAATAAAGTCATAGTGAAGCAGGAGCAACAACAACCATCATATTGTTAATGAAGTGCATCAGTGAAGTATCTGTTATTTATGTCATAAGTTATGCTGTATATCACTGATGTATCTGGCAGGAAATAACACCCTAACGCACTACATTTATACTTTAAGGTATAACTAAGATCCGAGTGTTGGAACATTTGTTTTCCAGCCTGGAATTGGCAAATGCTTGAACCTGTATCATCTGTCTTGATGTTCCTAATAAAAGTCGGGAGAGGAATCAGCTGACTTGTGTCTCTTTAAGCAGAAAGAGCATGTAAAGTTTAAGAATTTCCAAAAATTTGATGTATTTAGACTGTAGTTGGTGTCTGCTTTATCCTGACCATGGTCTTCCTACGCTTTTCTCCATTCAAATCAAACTTCACAATGTTTCTGCCATTGACTTGAATTCACTCTCAGAATTTCAATCAAGCCAATCAGCGAAGAGAAGAATTTTTGAACGATGATGTAAATTTTCTGCTCTATTTTACAATGGTAGACTATAGTCTTAGCGATGGCAGCGGAGGACAAAGCTATTCAGTCCATGTTGGCCACACTTCCAAACACTGAACCAATGCTAACGGCCGCCTCATTCAGCTCGATGCTCCTCTCTTTGCAGTGGAGTAAGGTTGTTTACATAAAGTGTCAAACTGGCCCATTACACACATCACGGACAAAAAATTAGTCTTTGGGTAAAATTTAAAACTTCTACAGAATCCACACCTCCAGGAAGCAATATTTTCTCAATAGTTCAGATTCCAGACTGCTTGTATGAAGCGAAGCGTAAAACAAGCGACTGGTTTTGGTAAAAAACAGTCGAAGCAGATATAGAAGGAAATTGATTTCTAGAATAGATACTTAGAATTCTGCATAAAAATATTTTCTAAACCTTTATCAATGAATCCTGCAGAATATATCAAACTTGAGGCTCGTGGGCCAAATCCGACCCGCCTTGGCTTTTATGTGGCCCTCTAGATTATAGACTAAATACTAAGAGTGCTTAATTATGTTATCAACCAAATCAATGCAGTTTTGTCTGTTTACTGACAGATTATATTAATTATTCCCTTCAGTTTCTTGAGAATTATCATGGAAATTCATGCAAAAATTGTCAAAAACTTTCTTACTTGTACTAAACAGCTGCCTCGGTCTTAATTTATATCAGATTATATAGTCTGTGATCTATACATCAAATAAGAAAAAGTGCAAATACTTCCAAATTGGTATCACAAATACTTTGATTTTTATTGCAAAAAAATCCCCAAAACAATCAGAAAATCCTGGAGGAGCTGGAAAAATTATTAATATTATTTAATTTTAAGAATGTATTGACATTTTAACACTTTGTGAACAGGTTTTATCAATACATTATGGTACAACCGGCCCTTTCTGTTTTCACGCATACGTTTTCTCCACTCATTCATGATCTTGATTTGGCCCAAAACAAAACTGAGTTTGAAAACCTCTGATCTTGAGGATCAAATATCTTGCCTGAATTAACAAAACTGCTCAATGCTGGATTTTTTTTTTTGTTGTAAAATACAATCTTGTTGTCATTCTGTTAAACACTTATCTAAAGCCTGGAGGAAAATGAGTCAAAAATATTACTAGAGACAAATTAGCTGGTTATTAACACACACAATTTTCAAAATTTCCAAATCACTCTCTTTGCAGCTCCAATTGTCCGACACATTTATGTGGGAAGCGAAACAAAATTCTCGAATGAAATTTACCTCATGAAAGTCATGTCATTTTGAAGCAGAGGAAATTCACCTGCTCTGATGGTTCACTCTTTACTCTTTTTTTAAAAAACATATCAGCTCAGCAGATGACTATGTGATGACAGAGATGACGCTCGTCTGAGCATAATGAGCAACTCTTTTTTTTTTTTCTGCCTCTCGTTTTCTATGACTAGCTGTAATACCGGAGCACGAGAAGGGATCGTTTCTACGTCAGAGGCAGCAGCAGTCGCAGCAAAGCCCCCGCACCGCATCTCACATTCAGGGAGGACGACTCTGGGAACGACAAAATAATCTTCCAGACAAATCAATTCTTGTGTTTGGATTTGCACTGAATATGGTCAAAACTTCACAACTGCTGGTATGTGAACGAGTGGAGAAAACGTCTGCGCGAAAACAGAGAAAGCAGATGCTATTTCTGTAAGTGTGTGTGTGCGATGTTGTGTTTTACATGTTCCTGGGACACTCAGACAGTTCTTTGTTCTTCCATCCGCTGCTCGTCTCTAATCATCTTGAAACCATGTCTTCCTTCCCTCAAACAACAACAACAACAACATGAGTAAAGCTGCCACCAGTCCAATTAGATGTGAGACTGTGACAGTGTTAAGATCTGCTTCGCCTGACACTCGCACCTTATCATGTCACTCACTAATGAGAACTCTCAGGGGTGACTGCATCCATGATGATGGAGTCACGTTTTTTCTCTCTCTTTCTCTCCTCCCCTTTGTGTGCCTTCATCTGCCTCTGATCTCCACGGCTCTGCTCTCAGGCCGGCTCAATTCTCAAGATTCTCCGCGCCTTCCTGGCCGTGTGGTCAACAGGAAATGAGGAAAGGCTGAATCACGCTGTGAAGGCTGTCCCCTTCGTCAATAAAACCTTTGTGATGAGGCTTAATGTATTTTCTAAGAAGTCCCTGCTGCTCCATGTGAGCCTGAAAGCCGTGAGATGGGACTTCTCCTCATCGGTTCGCTTTGTGCGTCTCGTCTCTTGATGTTAATCTGACCTGCGTACAGCTTGGGAACCCGAATCAGAGATTTACGCTGAGTGTGGACAGTTTTTCTCAAATTTACTTCAGCCTCCACTTTTACTATCACTTCTGATAAGCGGTAACAAATCTTGTACGATACTTTGGATTTTGATATCGAATCGACACCCAGCAAATGCAGGACCAGACTCACCGATATTGATATCGGTGCTGATACCAATGCGATACTTTTAGTTGTCTAGGTTTGAAATATCATGAAGCTTGAAAGATTTTTCCTTTGAATTATTCTGTTAAAACCTAGGACAAAATCTGAACATAGTCTATGCCTGCAAATAAAATGCTAACATAATAATCAGAAACATTAGAAAATCAGAACAAATTAGCTTGTTTCCCCCCCTAAACAAACGGAGGCGCTTTGTGATCTTGATGGGGCAGTTTGAGTGGATCTCATCCTGTTACGTCAACCTTAATTTGGGATGGAGGCTCACTCGGCTCCTTACCAGCTCCTCTCATGTCCCGCGTGAAAACGTCGTACAGAAAAAAGGAGGGGGAAAAAAGGGAAAAGATGCAGCCATAGCTTTGAGCTATTGCATGAGGTTTTGCACGTGTGCGTTGAGCTGATACCAGTTTACAAAAAGCGCGTGAGTCATAAAGTTAATTATATATATAAAAGGCTCTTCTCTGTGTGTTGCTTTTCATCCTGTTTCTGCGTTAATACCCGCAGGCTTCTGTTTCCATCTGTCTCCCCGTTTCTTTGTTGGTTGCTTTCATGCCCCGAGGATTGTGTCTCTGATTTTTTTCTCTTTTTAATGCGCACCGACTTCTGAATGAAGCACGAGACGTGACATATCTCGACATTGGAGCAAATCAACCGTGGCACATAAGCAGGCCTGACACTTGATTGTCTACGGGTACGGATACGTGTAAAAACGGCTTCGAAGGTTTGAATTTTGTTTTCTGAAACGACAACAGAGATAGAAAATAGTAGACTGATTGTATTTCCTCTGTGGTTTTAAGAGAATAACAACGCCCTGCCTCTTTAAACAGACACAAACAAGGAACACACTATCTAACGTCGACGTTCAGCTCTGAGGCAATCCATCCCAGACGAGTAAAGGGAAAAAAAGAGAGAAGAAAAATGCCCCTGGAATGAAAACAAAACAGGCAGAGCTCTGAAGAGTTGCTGAACTTGTCATTGTTCCTGTTGCATAAACCGAAACGCCTGCAGGCAGGTGGACCGTAATGATGTCACTGGTGACTTTGGATCAGGCATAGTGGGGCAGACAAAGAAGTCAGGGCCGCATCAGCTGGTCTGAGTGTGTTTCACTTCAAACCACCCAGGCCTGAGACGCCCCGCCATCGTGGGAACAGCTGGGATCATGTTTCATCAGCTGTTGAAATTTATGGAAACTGAGGCTATTTCCGCCCGACGAAGATTATTTTATCTCTGTCGAGTTTTGGATGGTTTAGGTTCTTCTTTCACAAAAAGGTCCATGTAAACCTGCATAGGTTCTGCGGAGAGTTTCGTGTTGTTTGGAAATCCCATCAGCCATTGGGACTTTTGGTAGTCCAGGCAGATAAAAGAATGTTGTTTGATGAGTTGGTGTGAAACCTCAGCTCTGTTTGTTGTTTTTCTCAGACTTGCAACCAGCTATGTACTATGGTATGCAGTTACGTAACTGAGGTATTGCTGTTGTGTCGTGACGAGGTGTAGTGAGTAAATATTTCTCCTTAGCAACACTGTGTTATAGACATTATATTGAAGAAGTGTCAGGGTTTCACATTTTTAGCCAAAATCACTCTGTCATTTGAGAATATTACCAAAAACATGAATGTTCTGGAAGGATCCAGGATTTTGTGATCGTTTTGTTTTTTTTTTGTTTTTGTTTTTTGCAATCAAAATCGCAGATTTTATGCTGCTAATTTAGAAATACTGTTAAGAAATTTTTTGCGATATTTGTGCTAATACGATGTTAAATGTGACTTTTTATTACTCGCCGTATTAATCACGGACTATAACTTGACATCAAGTAAGGCTGAGGCACCAGTCACTTAAACCAAATTTTTCTCCAGTTTTGATAACATATTGCGGTGAAATCAGAAAAAAAATGTGGAGATGTGTTAAGAGTGACTTATTGATGTAATCTGGAGTCTAAAGAGCCACATAAAAAGCAACAGTGGGCCATATCAGGCCCCCGAGCCTTGAGTTTGACACATACTTGTTAGATGTAATCTTAAAGATAGGTTTTTTTTCCCATTTCCCTTGCTAGAATTACTCTGAAATTTTTTTGTGAAATTGGATTTTCGCCCCTGTAAATCAGAACTGCATGTCTTCTGTATGAATAATGATTTCATCTTCATAGAAGGATGAAAAACATGGCCTCTTCTTTACTTGTAATCTTGGCTCAGATATGCGATATGCATTTCTCAGCCTACTGAAGAGGCCATCAAGTTTTCTCAAGTGCCATTTTGGATATACGTAATGGGGGGGAAAGAGAGAGGCTTTTCGAAGTCTTTCTCAGTTTTTACATTAACACAGCGGAAGATAATGCACTCACTCACATTAGCGAACTACAAAAAAGAAAAACAGAAGCTCCGTTTAAAGCAAATCCTTCTCAACCACAGGTAGAGGTGGCAGTGTGATTAGTGCTAAATGATTCACCCTCTCCTACTATCGAGCGCTGTTTGTCCAAGTGCAGCCTCTTTGTGTCCGGCTCACACCACCAACTTAACGCAGCCTTACGCAATCCCACACCTCCATACGTTAAAATAACACCACGCCCTTCCTCTCCCATCCATGGATGCCATGTTCCTTAAAGGCCGATCCCGCAGGGATTCGTGGGAGGATTAGAAGCAGTGGTGGCAGTGACTCTGACCTGAACCGAGCGTCAACAAGGCGAGGAACGGGATAACGCAATTGTCTCCCCCACTCTTGAAGAAAAGCGGATCCATGACTTGAGTCATCGAATCCAAAGGGAGACGGCTGATCCCCTAAGAGGGAGTCAGGTCAGAGTGTCTCCCGTACTGAAGACAGTGCTTACCAGGAATGTCACCAGGAGGCGAGGGTGTGTGACTGACACACACTGAGTGTGTGTGCTTTGTTCTAATGTGAGTGGATGGAAACAGTCACGACTATGACTTGCTGGCATCACAACAACCTTGTTTTTTGTGTATTTTTAGTCCACACTCTGGCCATATACTTCTTGTGGATCAATATATGTTTTTATCTGAACATCCCTTCTTCATTAAAGAGGCAGTATTGTGTAAAAAAATTACTTTATATATTTATACCTGGAGTGTTGCCTTGATTCTTTCATGCATGTTTGAGAAATTCTTTAATCTTCCATGGTAACCAGTCAGCTGTGCAAAATGCCTGGTTGGACCTGGTTGGTTCCAGCAAACCCCACCCACGTCTCCCCAACTCAGCTCCTTCAGACTAGCCAGCAACAATTAGCAAACACCTGGTGGAACTGCGCATCTACTGAGCTACTTCTCAGCGCAGTGCTGGAAAAAATGTTGTTAAAGAGTTAATAGAAGAGCAAAGTTGTGATGACTTCCTGAAGGCGGAGTTTAAGAAAGAGTAGGAGTTTCTTAAAGAGACAGAAGCCCAATTTCTAGGCATTAAATTATGAGGTAAAATTTCTCTTACGTCACATTTGATGTTTAAAGCTAATATAAACAGGACAAGATTGGAATATTACATCAGACCAATAAAATAACATTGTAAGGCAGAAATGTGGACTGTATTAAAAGTGTTTTTATTTAAAGATTAATTTCAAAAGCTGATGCTGTAGATACATGAACATCTCAGTAAATTGTGATATGTGTTCCAAAGAGGCTCATTTGTCAGATTCAGCATTTATATTGAACATAACATATGCAGGTATTAGCCATGTTTAATATTAAAACACTTCTAGTCTTGAATGTTGTGTTCATTTGCTGTAAGCAGAAAATCATCATAAGTATATAAACATGAGTCTGTGTGTAAATATTCTGTATGAAGTATTTTTACTCAGTGAACGGACATACTGAAATAAGCACGTTTTTCAAAGATATTGTAATGTGTTGAGATGCAGCTGCAGCTTAAAAACTATTTTGAATGCAGAAAATGATCCTTCTTCAAGATAAACCCAAATTTGCTAGAGTTCATATTGGCAGGCCACAACTTTAGGAAAGCCGCAAAGGAAAAATCAGCCCCAAAAGTCAAATTGATCATTTTCTAAAAGGTTATATCTTCAAACTAGTTATTAGAGATTCTAGTATCTGTCACATTTATACTTCAGTTGGCAGATAGGCTGCAGGAACTGAGATCTGACACACAGTTGTCTTTTGCTAATTACCGATGTGAAGTGATGCACTTAGAGCTCTGATATATAGAATGATCATCACTAATGTCTGTAAATGTTTAGACAACAGGAAATCTAAAACTATTTAGACAAATAGTTTAGACAACAGGAAATCTGTTGTCTAAACTATAAAAAATGCTCACTGAAAATAATGAAACACTTTATTATGTATGAAAGAAAACATCCCAAGACTGCTTGGAATTACTGCTTACACATTCTGACAGTGAAGAACAATCAGCCAGTGTTTGTTTCTATGATAACGTCGTATTATGGTAATCACAAGAGAGCCTGTTGAGCGATTGACTGACAGGTTTTTTAAAAAACTGTTTACGGCTATAACAGCAGCCTGCGGCTTCAAAACAATTCGGGAAAAAGACCTAATGAGGAAAAAGTGTTGACTTTCAGTCACACGATCTTTTTGTTTATGCTGACTCAGGGGGTCAGCGACGTGACACACAGCAAACCATGTTTAGCCAAATCTACAAATGCATAACACTCACCAGGAAGGCATGTGCATGCACAATTAAAAGAGGCGTGACAACTTTTTCCAACGTTCACGCCTCCGCGAGATTGGCTCAATACACGTCACATGGCTTATCCAGCAAACCTGGAAGGTGAAGAACAGTTTATGGAAAATTATAGGATAATCATAAGATAAACATCCACTTACTGAAAGTCCCAGGACATATAATTCAACTTTAAATACCTTTCTTTAGCTTGAGCCTATAAAAATAAAACGCGCAGTAGTGTGGTGTGTATGAACCAAAAATCTGGCAAAAGGCAGAAAGGTAAAAAAAAAAATTAAAATAACATCTGTGCAAGAAGTGACAGAGCTTAGTCATAAATCTCAGTTTCGCCTCCAGTAGCAGTCCTGCCTGAAATGTTTGAGCAAAACTAAACTAACATTTCACTTGCTAAGGGAATGCTAATTGCATATTTGTCAGGAATTTGCTTCTGGTTCCGACAATGTCTCACCAAAAATGTTGGGAAATCTTTCCTTATTTGGATTTTTATGGAAAATTAAGACGGGATTAATACAGCTACGTTTCTATAACTTAAATTGGTAAGTTACGATACTTCAAACTGAATGGCGTACAGCAGCCAGGTAAAGTTTGAAAAACATTTTCCTTCAGTTGTAAGACATGAACAAATAACTCTCTGTCACCTGGCCAAAACGTTATAGGGACGTAATTATATAAACATTAATACAGACTGTGGTAAGAAACATTAAGGGACCTTATTTTTAAAGTTACAATTGTCAAATTCTACTGAGGAAGAAATCAATAAAAATCTTGATGGATCTTGTTTCCACAAACTTTTGACCAAGGATTCTGACTGGTCTGTACAAATGTTATAAAACCTTAAAGAACAGAAACAGAAAACAAAAAGGTATTTCTTTTGAAATGATACCTTCCTTTGATGGTGAAATACATGCTACATCGAAACCCCATGCATACTGTGGTAATGAGGCTCAAAATAAAACTGAGATTTTTTTTTGCTTGAGAAAACCAGGTGTTTTCCACTGAGCGTTTCACTTTTAGCTTACGTTTTCTCAGACATGCCGTCCGGCTAAAATGGAAAGCACATGACTTGGATTATTTTCAGGTTTCATTGTAATATGTAGCAAAAGCGTCGCTTGCACCTGCGTTCAGCCACAGCATGGCCTCATCCTGTGTTTTTGTCGGGCCTCTTTTAGCAAGTGTTCATTTTCTGACCGTAGTCGCAAAAGCAGCGAAAACAGCTCGACATGCTCCCTGCAGGGCTGCACAGTGGCGCAGTTGGTAGAGCTGTTGCCTTGCAGCAAGAAGGTTCTGGGTTCAATTCCCAGCCCCAGTCTTTCTGCATGGAGTTTGCATGTTCTCCCTGTGCATGTGTGGGTTTTCCCCAGTTACTCCACCCTCCCACCTCCTCCCACAGTCCAAAAACATGACTGCCAGGTTAATTGGTCTGTCAAAATTGTCCCTAGGTGTGAGTGTGTTTGTGCATGGTTGTGTGTCTCTCTGTTGCTCTGCGACAGACTGGCAACCTGTCCAGGGTGAACCCGCCTCTCAGCCAGAACATTAGCTGGAGATTGCCACCCTCCTGAACCCATCAGGGACAAGGTGCAAAGAAAATGGATGGATGGATGCTCCCTGCAAAGAATTGAATCTGTCTGATAACTTAGCCAGACAGCTTAATAGGAAAAAGATAGAGTAATTTGTAGAACTTTATTTGTCAGTCATGGTTCATTTATGTGTTGTTGAAAGATTTCAGTGACTATAGAAAAGGGTTTGTGAAACTCTCAACATCTAGCAAGACCAAACACCGTTTCAGATGGTTATTGAAAAGCAACTCAAACAGAAAATGTTTCTATCCTTGTGATGTAATCCCACTATGTCACTGAATATTAAATAATTTCAGGCACTTTAAAAAGTGATGGATACGCCTCTTTTAGCTGAAATGCTGTTTTTTCTGGATCTATCGGCTCAGTCTCATCAGTCTGGGATTTTTTTGGGTTTATTTTGCCTCCAACAAATTTTCTTCCACTGTTTTCTATTTATTTCTCATTAGATATTCACCGAACTTTGGGTGAAAACATACGGACAAATTCAGCAGTTATTAATGATCTAGCTATGGTTACTGGGAAGTTATTCCAGTGGACTGATATGAAGAGTTTCTTCACCTGATTAGGATTCAGATTCAGATCCTTATTCATGTCCCAATGGGAAATTTGGTTTACAGCATCAACACACCAACAAGTGGCACTAAAATCCACATGGAGGCTAAAAACACAAAACGCGTTGATCAAAAACATTCAGCTGTCGGTAAGACTAAAAAGGTGAACAATGAATGAACAATAATGTAACCTGGGTATTTTTAGAGTGACTTGTTTCAAACTAATAAAACCAGCTGCTGACCTTTCACCACTCTAAACACTTCCTCCCTTTTCTAGAAGACCAAACAATGAACGTGCAAAACATTTGAACTACCAGCGTCTCTCCCCAGATGGGTCCCCATATCAGCTCTGTCATGATCATCCACTGACACTACAGTCCCTGCTATCATCATCCTCGTCATCACCGTTGTTTTCAGCGATCACACCCAGTGTAGCAGCCAGGTGGGCTGCGTGCGCACTCATCACGTCGCGCTCCTGCCCGGCGGCGCCGCGTGACGCCAGCTGAGCCCTTGGCTTAGGGCTGCAGCCTGCTGGGAGGAGGCAGAAGCCAGAGGAACGGAGGAGCAGATTGGTCAAGATTACTCACTGTTGTCTGACTTTGAGGCCGGCGTGTTTGTGCGGGATGTTGGTGGGTAAACAGGGGCAGAGGGTGCTGGGCCCAGATACCACACACCGGGTCTGTTTCCTTCGCTCCAGGACCCAGGCCATCTGGGTGGGAGTGTTCGTCGAGAGACAAGTAAATGTAAAATAAAAAAATTAACTAAACAAATGTCCGTATTGAGAATTATAAAGCAAATCTTAAAGCGCTGATCTCATGTCCAGAGATGCCTACCAGTTGTTATGACAATCTTGTATGCAAATCTTTGTTTGTTTTTTTCTTTCTCCACGACATAAAGCAATTAATCAAACTGCAAAAGAAGACCATCTTGTTTCCAAACGGATCATTTTGGACTTTTCAGACATCAAGACAAGCAGTAATTGTTGACGCCCAGACAGGAACAGCTAGTTCAGGACATTTTCCGCATGTAAAGCAAAACTGTGGATTCAGCAGTAAACTGAGTGCAGATTAAAAAGGTTATCCAAACATTCCTCTCCACAGTGTTTAGCATACAGGAGGGAACAGTTTCCTGTTGGCCAATGTACTCTTCCTCTCCACGCTTCAAGTGACGCTTCCTTTAAAACAGGAAACTTTCTTGTTTTTTTGTTGGCTTTTTTTTCAGGAGTTTTTAGACATTTTTTGGATTGGGAGGGAGTTTTTTTCTGCCTTTTAGGAGTGCAAGCACAATGAACTCTTTTGGGGCATTCTCACTTTATAACTGCACACTTTAATTGTATTTCATCAACCTTTATTTTGTGATACTTTATTGTAACATTTTATTATTCATGAAAAAAATATGAATATGCATTTGTACAGCCCTCCTTTGAACATGCTTTAAGCACTGTTCAATACATCGCTTACATTTGGCACAAAACCTACAAAAGGTCCATGTAAACCCAAAAGAGCCAATAGGTCCATGTTAGCTCTGCAGGAGGTGCAGGAGGAGGTTCAACAACTCAAGTGTAACAATCTGTGAACAAGACATCTATTAATCATGAACTTCACAAGTCTGGCCTCCATTAAAGAGTGGCAGGAAGAAAGCATTAAAAAGTCCTGCAGTTTCCTGTAAGCCAGATAGGGGGCAGAGGAAACAGGTGAAGGAAGGTTGTCTGGACGGATGAGACCAAAATGTAACGTTTTGCCCAACTTGTCCCAGAAAACAAACACTGTACAGTTTCCTGAACGCACCATCTTCCCCAGTAAAATATGGCATCATGCAGAGGGGGTGCTGTGCTTCACTTTTCAGGTGAATAGAAACCAAATCATACAACCAGAGGCTCTTTGGAAGAGTCGTGCCATCAATAAATAATTTGGGCCTTTTTGTTCAAGAAAAAAATCCTTGAATAAAGTCAGAAGAAACCCAAATAACCCTAAAAACAGCCAAAGCTGCAGCTGAGTGGTTTAGATCAGAGGCACTACTATCAAATCATTGGATTCATCCTCAGTCCAAGAGGTCTGAATTAAATGGTTCCTCACTATATAGAAACAGAATTTAAGTTTTATGGGCAATGACTATTGAACATTCAAGCATGGTTAATTTTATGGACATGACATAAGCAAATTAGAATGTCCAAGTGAAGGAAGACGCTTCCATGAAAACAATTGATGGATGTGCAAAAGTATTTGAACTGTCACTGGCAGAATAAAATCGCTACTATGTGTTGTGAAAACTGGCAGTAAGGTGTGCGATCATTCCAGGTGCACGCAGACAATGGATCCTGAAAGGCCTGGGAAAAAATAGTTAATCCTGTGTGTTTTGTACTTACTGAGTGTGAAATTAGTTTTATGCACAAATGATGTTGTGTTGGTTGAACTGGCAGCTCTGAGAAATCTGCTTCTGATGAGAGAAATGCACCAAAGTGCCTGAAAAAAACATCTGTAACGTGATCAGGGTTGTCTGAGCTGCATTCAGACCATAAATCTAATCACTGTTTGTGTCAACATGTCAATCCGAGTCTTTCATCGGAAGAGGTTTTTCTTTCCCTTATCCTATCACGAGGAAAGCTCTGGTGATGGTGAAAACAAAAGCATCTTTCAGGGAGTTAGCAAATGTGAACGAGGCTGCTGAATGAGCAGAAGAGGCCCTCTTGATTGAGAAATTAGAGCCAGACATGTTGCCTCACGTTTTCACTGCTTGAGTTCTTCTGTAACTTAGCCCAGCTTTAATTATTATGTAGGCTGTCACCATGACAGATTATCAGGAAGGAAAAAAGTTTCCATGGAAAGATTTTGTTTCGTTGGAAAAGTGAGTTGAAATGTTCCTCTGAAAAGAATTGACTGTTCTTTTGCTTAGGTTCATTTGACTTTCCACATTTTACGAGGGATTCCATCAGAGGTTGGTAGCATTACTATCAGCTTGCTGAGTAGCTTCTAGCTAGCTGATATGCTACTTGGAAGCTAATACGTAACTTATCTCGAAGCTACGCAATCTATCTAACTGGTTAGCTAGCTAACTATTTAGTTAGCTAACTGCGCATCTAGCTAACTGACAGTTAGCTAATTGTCTAGCTAGCTGTCTAGATAAATAGATAACCTCTGACTTATCCTTGACCTGTTTAGTGGTAAAAAGAGTAAATGTCCTGTCTCTGGATGTGCAAAGCGATCAAAAGTCATACCCCAAAAGAGATGTGGTTTTAAAAGGCAATGAGAGTTTTTTCCACTTTACAAATATGCTCCACTTTGTCTCACAAAACCACAATATAATACATTAGATTCTGTGGTTGTAGGGTGACAGCATGTAATGAAGTCTAATGGGTGTGAATACATTTTTTACAGGTCCCCCAAGGAGGAGATAATTGGTATGCTTCAAAAATACAAGATTGTCAGGTACAGAGACTGAGTGTTGGCAGGGCATGCAGGAGAAAATCAGACTGGTGTAACAGGAAGAACTCAGGGTGATATGAAAGCAGTGGTGGAGAAAGTACTCAAAAAATGTACTTAAGTAAAAGTACAAATACACAGTCAAAAATGTACTTAAGTAAAA
>CAEGAF010022907.1:0-15608 GCA_903067075.1 Micropoecilia bifurca
GAAGCTGCAGGATCTTCAGAACAAACAGGTCATGATGCTGGGCTACTGATTATCCCTCTGTCTGGACACAGGATCAATAGAACCAGTACAAAAGCTAAAATGAATGGTTATATGCCAGACATGGAAAACTGGAATGCACTCCATGCCATGATGTTCAGGATTTAGGTCTCATGGCATCTCAAGGTGTCAATTCAAGAGCTACCAGCTTTTATCGCTTTGCAAAAAAATTAATCAGCACAGAAACTCCAAAGCACACAAAGAAGCAATATATGTTTTCTGTCATAGTACCCCCAAGACTTTAAAACTACTTTCACCCTGTTGATGCCATATATCTTCACCATTTGTACTCACAAGTGGAGTTTTTAACAAAAATGTCTCTGCTATTATGATGGTTTTCAATGAGTTTTAATGAAAAATATTTGCCCCTATGCGAACGACTCTGTGAAAAGTTGAGTATGTTTAAATTTCTTCTGACATGTTCTAGTTCCTATGTGCCTATGTCTATCGGGACTGCAGAGACGAAGCGTCGGTGATGGTATCCATTCCCGCCGTCCCTGACAGACGAGCCATGTTTTCCAGTGTCCTCTGGGCAGTCCACTTAACTCCCTGAAAAGAGGCCTTTACTCTCCACTTTCTCTTTGTTTGGGCTATTATCAGACCTGTCAGTCTTGGCTCTTTATCTTCACAGAGCTCATCTACTGGCTGTTTGACGTTGGCTTAATTATATCAAAAGGCCCTTATCTTTAGGCCGGAGGGCACATCCTTTCTCTCAGTCAGGTAAATGGTCGTGTAGCTTTGAGGAAAGTACCATGAATTGGGGTCAATAGAAGTAGTTTGTTTTACGTCATGCAATTGTTTCAATATGAATAAATCAGCACGATGGTTTTTTTTAAATGTTTATAATGGTAATTTGCACTGTGTTGTGTTGGAAACCTGAGCTAATTACTAAATTATTCCCCATCACCCACAAGTGATCCAGGTTGGAGATAGTCCCATTTTAAGTTATTTAACGCCTTTGTGGTGGCATTCATGTAAAGCTCTACTACGCAGGCATTTCATGCAGCTTGAAGTGATGGCGAGTATTTACAAGGGAGGGTGCTGCTGTCTTTCACATGGACAGCTGTGTACCACGCCCAGCAGGCTTTACAAATGACTCTCTGGACATGTCCCAGATTTCATGAGGACTGTCTTTGAGAAAATTTACATTTTCCTGTCTTCTCATCCTTCTTCTCCATGACATGGTTTGACACAATATGGGAGAGAGCAACAGAGAGAGAGAGAGAGAGCAAAAAAAAAAAACAATGTCAAAGAGGTGAATTAAGTCATCCAGTTTGCTTTGGTTGGCATCAACAAAATAAACACAAAAGCTCTTTAGGAGCACTGAAGAAAATTGATGCTAGAGTAAATATTCTGTCATGCATTAATCATCTGAATGTCTTCTTTCCCCCATGATGTCACTTAAATTAAGTTAGCTATAAAATTCAATATGTATTATAGCTAACAAATGGTGATTAGGCTCATGAATAACCCTGTTGTTCATTTATCATGTGCACGTGTGCGACCGTGTCTTTGAGAAATTTACATTGTGCCATTTTTCTCCTAGTGCTCCCTGCTTGGGTTTGCATGTCTGAGAATATTTAGATGTTATTTTTTTTTTTGCCTTCATAATTATCCGGATCCACTTCTGCATATGAATCATAAGTATTGCATGCAAGGTCATGCACATGTGAGCTTTCTGGAAAACTAATCATGAAGAATTAATGCAGCATAGCTGCTTTGAGCAACAAAGAGCTACTCATAGGTTAAGTACAGATGCTACATTCACAAATAGGATTTTCCATTGTGTAGTTACAAACCTTTAACTTTATTTAGAATAGAAAGGGCAGCGCCAATTACCAGCAAGCTTCAGGCACAATTTTCTGCTCAAAGGATTAACCACAGTTTATGCTTTTATTTCTCTGGCAAGGCGACTGCAAAAGGAAGGAACGTTTCTAAAAGGCAAGGTTGCAAATAAAATTACTCTTTACTTGGACTGCAACCATCGGTGTTATTATTGCGTGTTATTTTATTTACTCTAAGCACGCAGAAGTCTTTTTGGGTTCTGGGTCATGCAGATTTCAAATATAATACCGCCACGGCCACATGAAGACAGTCATGATTTAAGCATCATGGACACGCTTGACTTGATACTTTCCACCACGGTCCTCAAAAACGGACAGCAATTGCCTCAACCAATGAAAGGGGATCCTCTTTGTAATTAAAGCCAGTAGAAAATTGGATCATTTTTTGCCTGGACAGCTTTCACATTCCAGCCTAATGTGCCACTGGAAGCTTTTGAAGTTGCTGTCCTGGCAGTCCTAAATTATACCTTTCATCAGCCAATCATAAGAAAATGGCAACCTGACAGGCCCAATCACAACTTACTTTCTAGTTGGAGTCCATGCAATCAAGAGCGAGTGCAAGTTCTCGCTAGCAAAATCAACTGGGAATGCCTGGCTTGCGATTCTTTATTATAACCCATAAAATAGTTTTCCTTTAAAATCAGAATGAAACTTTTTCCTCATCAACCAAGAATTTCAATATATGTAATTATCCATTGCCTTTATTTGGTTCAAATAATTACCTTTTCAGTGAACCGTGCGTAAAGCTGCTTGTTCAAATCTGAATCTCATGTCTCGGTCCATGTACACTGTCTTTTGAGTGGAAGAATGAAATGGATCCCAGGAGAACATGTTCCTTACATGTGTGTCGGTGTTCTGAGTTTTGGAGGTTTTGCTGTGGCAACTACAACACAAAGATGAATGAAGCTAAAATCCAGGAAGAAAACCTGCAGAAGATCAAGTTAATGGAACAAAGAAGGTTTCTTTGTGTGAAGCAGTTCCAATTTTCAAATCCTGCATGTGCTAATGCCCGGTGTTGACGCCACTGCAAATCTAACTAGACATGGTTCTACACCTATAAGCTGAGGGTGAGTTCACACTGCAGCCTGAAGTGACTCAATTCCAATTTTTTTGCCGGGGCCGTTCACACTGCCAGTAAATGTGACCTGTATGTGTTCTGCAGTGTGAACGGGCAAACGACCTGAAGTGTAGAGGGCGCTATAGCGTCAGCGTTCTCAGTGTTCTGCCAACCGTCATTAAAATAAGGAGTGCTCAGTGTTTGCGGAAGTAAACATGGAGGCTAACGGTGGAGCTTAGCTTGCATATTTGAAGTTGTTGTCTGGCCGGAGTAGCATTTTAACAACTTAATCCTCATATAGTTCATCATAGTTGTTGTTTTTCTTCCCACTTGCGCGTATCAGGATGCAGAATAGTGAGATTTGTTGAGAATCAGTGACGTTCAGTTCGGATGAATGAGACCTGGATGTTAGGTCGCATTTGAATCTGACACATATCGGATATGGGTCACATTCGAAAAAGAATCCAACCTGTGCTGTTCACACTTCCCTGAAAAGATCGGATGCAGGTCGCATTACGACAAAAGTCACTTCAAGCTGCAGTGTGAACGCACCCTGAGAGGCTGGGTGAGAAACCATGGTGACTTTGTAGGAGCTGCAGAGGTCCACTGCTCAGGTTGGAACATTTTTATTGACAGGACAACTCATTCAAGCCACAAATCTGAGCTCTAGCAAAAATGTTACAAGAAGAAAGGTGTTGTTGCAACATTTGGAAGAAGGCCAGCCATGGTCAGCTGAAAACTAATTTGAAACTTTGTAGGATTAGGAAGGATTTAACTGCATGTCACTCTTGTTATTGTGAAACATGGTGATGGCAGCATTATACTGTTTGGCTGCTTTTAATCAGCATTTTTGCAAAGTTCTGTAAAACTCTGCATGTGGGTCGTTTCATAAACAAAATCTGACTCTTTCTCTTCGTGTGGGTAAATACGGACCCCAAAAGTCTTGCTGCTGTAATTGCAGAGAAAAAACAGTCCTATGAAATATTGACTCAAGTGCATATCCCGCTGTCCAGATTCCAATTGGTAAACAAACAAATAAGAGATTGTATGTCCCGTCCCTTTCACTTCACAATTATTCTCTGTAATTTTAAAAAAGTGCAAAATAGTCCGAGTTAAGCATTAAATCAGCCTGGTGTATTACTTACAATAAATCATGTTAGTTTCTTTTTGCACTGTTAGACAGTCGAATGTCTAACACATTCCCCGTGTCACATATTAATAGATGTATTTGCAAAGTAGTGCAGCTTAGCAAGCTGAAATAAAAAAAAGAGACAGCAAAAGTAAAATACGGAAATTTTTTCTATCACCTGCATGTCAGTGAGCCAGCTGGTGTTATGCGAATGTTTGCTTTTTTTTTTTTTGCATATACTTAAACAATGGCAGTTATTATGCATCATAAGGTACAGCCATATATTTTTATCCCAGCACAAACAGGCCTCCTCAGAGAAACTGAAATGAAACCAATTTGTGTTTCAGCGGTTTCTGCCGTTCTCAGCCCCAGCGTTTGGCTGAGACCGGGACTTCACGTATTTATAAATAGACAAGAAAAAAAATGGGATCAAGGGAAAAGCTAACGGATGACTGAAACCATATGGCAAAGATGTGGTCTAACCCATCTTGGGACCATGCGGCATAATGTCCCACCGCCCCCCAAATCCCATTCTGTCTCCTGTCACTGCCCTTCCAGTAAGACTGCAACTCGAGAAGGTCAGCCGGTGGCTGTAGCCAAGAACAAAGTGATTGTGATTTTCAGAAAGTACATGCAGGATCTGAGGAGGAAATGGTTTTGCCGCCAAACACTCAATTACGTGTAATTACAATAATTCCGCCCTGGGGGGGGGGAATGGTTTATTCCATTTTATTATGAGGTTTGCCCTTTCATGTCTCATTGAGAAGAGGAGGAGTGACAGGGACCATGTGAAACAGATACTCTGTCCCTCTCATGATGGCTTTTATTCTTCCTTAGTATATTCTGCAGGGGTTAAACCCATAAGCAATTATTATTTTTCTCAAAGTGATCTTGAAATTAAAGCAAGCTTTTCACAAAACTATAGGTCAATTGTCTCACGGCAACGAGGAAAACCTCAGAAAGCTCGGAGTCTAAAACATTTTAAATAATTGGAATATTACTGCTCAGGGGTCCAGGGGAATCGTGGGAGTATTTGAAGGATTCACAAAGGATACAGAAGATTTAAGATGGTAGGACTTTACACAGACTGGAAATCTAGAGACCTACATTTCCCATGAGCACAGTAACAGTCTGTAACAGACGCTCTCTATCAGGCCTTGATGATTAGCATCGAGACATTTTTAGAGACAACTTGAAATCCTTACATTGGTGCCATTTGTCTATGAAAAGCAGAATAAAAAATATGCTTTTTGGACATCTAATCTACGGGAAGTGGTGAATGAGGATAATCATCTAGGTATACTGATGATTACTTGAATTTGAATATTTTTTAAAATACAGTTCTTTATATATTGTACTTTTTGGTACTGTTTCAGGGTCTGCAAACAGAAATTAGCTAGAATATTTTATGACTAGTGCTTTGGCGCCTGATCCTTGTTTATTACAATAAATAGATGACCAAACAATGGAGCAGATTGAATATCCTGATTGCCACTGCATCAATGAGATTAAGCTCATTCCATAACTATGTGGATGTTGATGATCTCTAAGACTGTTGGGGATTGTTACAATGTTTTATTGGCCAATATAAGACAGACCTTGATGTTTCATATTAGTTTGCTGTGCTTTTTGTCTTGCATCTCTGATCTTTTATTCTATTTTTACTTTTGAATCCTGAAAACAGAGCTTTACTGAGGCCTTTTTTTATTAGCTTTTTAAAAATTACTGCGTAATCATGTTTTGTGTCACTAACACATATTATTCAAATGTAGCTATATTTTCTTAATCTTGACAGATGCAAAATGTCTTTTTAAGCCAAATTTAGCAGCTTGAGGTTTACCTTCTGTTGCAAAAACACACTCAGCCCTCATTCACCATCAGTGGCACCACCACGCCCCAGCTGGAACACTGGGAACTCTGTCACTGACAGTCAATCTTCATTTCTGGAGACTTCTCTCTCTAAAATGCAGGTCCCTTAACAAAGCTGAATCACGGGTGTAGGCAGGGAGGAAGCTTTGAAATGCAGAACTTCCTTGAACCAGAAAATAATCAAGGGGACTTAGGCATGGCACTGCGGCCGGAAATTTGCTATGAATTCATTTGAGAACTCGGCTCTCTGGCTTTTGCATTAATTTTGACTCCACTCCGATTTAGTCTCTCTTTTTTTAGGTTTCTATGTTGCACACTCAGTTAAGCTCAAAAGTCAGAACTGTTCCTTTGGCAAAATATGGACTGAAACTAACCTTTGATTAATTTATAAAATAAATACACAAAAACATAAATGCGGTGGTGCACATACCCCTGGTAAAATGCTATTCAACCCACTTGTTCATTTTCATCCTTTAGTTAAAGACATACACATACGCTTTGCAGAGACGTGACATTAAACCAAAGGATCTCATGGTACAAAGGTATCAGTCAGAAGTAGAGAACGAAAAAATTCTCTGCATTATGTATAAACCAAGACAGATTAAATATATAAAACATTGAGAAAAAGTAAGAAAAGCATTTAACAAAAACTGGACATATTTCCACAGCTGAAACCTTTTCTTGTAAATCAAACATATAGGCATGAACAAACACTCACAATACCTTGTGGGAGGACCTGTGGATGGTCAAATGAAACAAAACTTAAGTTCTGGTCCTCAGTTCTATAATGAGTGTTTGGTACAGAAACGTCACTGGTAATAGGGAGCAAACATTATCAAGTCAACTTCTGACATGTAGATAGACATTCATCAAAGATTTACCAATTGCTAAAATAGATCAAAATATGTTTCAACAAATTGCTAGTTTAAGGGTGTACATAATTACAGTCCCTACAAAAAGTATTCTCAACCTTGGATGTTTTAGTTTTTTTCATTGCTTTTACAAATCCAAGAAGAGTACGAGTACCAATTGACTGCGTCTCTGTTGAACTAGGTCAGTCGCTTTTAAAGGGATGAAGACTTATGCAATTTCTTATTTTATGTCAAATATTATATTTAATTGTTTTGTAGAAATCAGTTTTTACATTAAAGGATTTTATTTTTGATTATTTATTTTCTTTTATCAAAAAAGTCAAATTTTGTTGATCTTGATTGATTTTTAGAAGTAATACCAGGCTATCATCCAAGGAGGGAAGCCATGTTTTTTTTTTGTCCAGGCCCTTTATGCATCCAAGTAATACCACCTTTTTAGTTCTTGCTATTTTTGATTTTTTTTTTTTTTTTCGCCCGAGTTTGGAACTGGGTGTTGAGATGATCCATCACAGTCTCAATTTTTCCGTCAATAAAACATGGCATTTTAGCAAGGGTGTGTGCACCCTTCAAAGTTCATATATCTCTCAAACAAGCTTGCCTTTGTTCTTCACATCTCACAGAGATGGTCGGTTACGTTCTGTTTATCCCACAATAAGCCCTATTTTTGTTTCACCATTTCCACTTTCCTTGTACATCCTCATTTTATTTCAGCATGGAATAAAAAAAAACTGTGGTTGACACTGAAGGCTAAGCCTTCCCACAATTTGTCTCGATTACTAAGACAAGTATCCGTGGTTAGACACAATCATGCCACTCCACACACCAAACTACAGATGGCCTGTGAAGGGACGCAACGAATTGTGGATGATCCTAAAACTGCTTTCGTAGTTTGCCTTTGTGGTGATTAATATGCTTTGTGAATAATATAATTGGCCCCGAGGATACTGATAAAAGTGGGTCGTGACCTCATTCAGCATGTGGAAATACACTCTAGCCCTGACTAAACAGGGCTGAACTACTTGTCAGAGTCTGACATTTCATTACAATCCTAATGTTCTCATCAGGCCTCAGAACGGTAACCAACCATGAACTCTTCAATCTGCTGTTTCCATTCCTGTGTTCGGTCTTTCCCCCCTTTCTCCTCCTCTGATCCCAGCTCTCCCTCAGCAGCGTATTGCCTTCCAGCCAATTAGCAAAGCCAAACAGAGCAACAATCCCTCTCTTGGCTTAATGCACTAAGTCTCCTCGGCAGTAAATACCAACCGATTCTTCAAAGTATTGTCATTCAGCGGCGCCCTGCTGGCTCTGGTCTCTGTCAGGAAAAGAGGCTCCCGTCTTTGAAATGGCAGGCTTTACGAAAACCATGGCATGTTTCAGACGGAGACAAAAGGCTGGAAGTCCTATCGCGACGGCTGATGAGGCCTGATAAAGGCAGATTACAGTTAGCCTGGCTTGTTTCATCTGTGGTGTTTTATTGCGTATCAAGGACAGGTCATGTGACAGGCAGCTTAAACTGTCTGATCTCACTGATGTGAATGTCTAGAGACAGTCGAGACCACTGTAATCGTTAATGTTTAGGAACCGATTCAAGTTTGATGTGAAAATAGATTCAGTCCTATCTGGGAATGTTAGAGAAAAGCACATCTTACCTATATTTCTCTTTACTGTCGACTTCAGTCAGTGGGAAATGATTTTCATCACCTGCCCCCTAGGGGCTGCTATGGGTCTCTGCAGAGGTGTAATTTTTGTGTCTGCTGTGTCCCTGACAAGGACCATAAATGTGGATGTCAAACAGACAAGAGTTGGGGATTTGGGGGGAATAAACACTAGTGATGAGGAGGATGAGAAGAAGAAGAAAAGAAGCAATAACAAAGTTGATTTTAAATCAATTCTGTGTGATTGGAGATCTGCTTTCTTCTCCTCTGAGCAGGCAGAAGAAAGAAGTTTTTAAGCATTTACTGTTCAATATTCTTAATTAAAAGCGTTTTAAAATCACAATATGCAAAAATGCAAATAAAAACTTACAAATTCTGAGATGACAGATTCAACCTGTTTAAAAACCTAATGTCATGACAACGGGCTTAACCTCTCAAGATAAATGACTGTTTTATTCCCATTTTCTGTTTAATTTCTCTCTTTATCATCATTCTCTCATTTTCTCTCTTTGACAGCAGGCTATGTAACTATCAAAAACGCAGAGAAACAGTTTGTGTGGTTCATGCTATAATTAAAATCAGATTTAAAAAAGAAACAAAGCAAATAAACAAACAAAAAACGTGTCCAAAAATCATAAACAACAGAGGTTAATTTGATACCAATCAACTTATTTTTCTTGCATAGTTCTTGGATGACTTCTAGAAATGTCAGTTTCTCAAGTATAACTTAATTCACTCGGATGTTTTCTGAAGTTGTTTTACTACAACCTCTTTCAATTGGCCTACATTCATAAAACCGTCTAAGTTTTATGAAATATGACCAACTGTGACCCCAGATCCAACTGGAACACCAACCATCTGCTGCTAGATGTTATTTATTGGAGCTATGAAACCACCTTTATTAGGCAGATATTATACAATGACTTCAAATGTCTCACAGTGAGTATAAATTAACTTACTGTCAGTGCCAAAAATGAGGTACCTTAAATATGTGTCATGCATATTTTTTCCCAATATATAGCACAAAGATTATATTTGTAATGTTTGTTTACCGTTTATACAAACAAATATTCTGAATAAAAGCATAGTAAAATAGTCAGACTTCACTCACCTTCAGTTTCACTTGTATAAAAAAAACAGCTGGAAATGTTTTTGATCAAATGTATAAGGGAAAACCCCCCAAAAAACTTTGGAGTTTATTCTCCAGTAAATGTCCTGTAACCGTTCTTCACATTCACAATCCTTCCTCATTACTGTTGACACAACATTCAGCATATCAACCATTTCATTCTACCTCTATGGCAATTAAATATAAATTTTAAAGAGAGCGTAACACAGGAAAAATACAGATCATGTCAGTTTTTTTCAGGACCCTTCAATACAGAGGGCCGTGAGTAAATGGTACCCTGCCCTTCTTTTTGAAATTGATCTTTATGGGCATGGTAAAAAAAAAAAGTATGAAAAAGTGTCACATTACAGCTGAAGATTTTAAGATGAAGGTCTCATTTATAATAAATTAAAATAACTCAAGTACTGTGTTTTCAAATAAGAAAAGTACCTTTTCACATCTGCTTTGACCACCAGTGATTTAAGTTTTCATCTGTAAAGAAATGTGGGGATGTTTCCTTGAGGTCGTCTAGAGTTGTGCCGGTTTGTGAGGAAGTAATATAAAATATTCAGAATTAAATTTACAACTAAGATTTGATTCTATGTCTTACATTATTTCCACAAAATCCATCAAATGGGACTGTAGAGTAAGAAAAATAAGATTTACTTTTTACCAACTGGGGTGATTTTTTTTTCTCTCTTTCCGGTTGTCAATTTTTCCTTTTGACCAGCTGGAATTTACCCCATTCAATTCTCTCTGTCTTAAACAAATCACACTCCTGAACAGTGAACTAACTTAACCTGCATGAGGCAGCGCTGAAAAGGACACAACTTCACCATAATGACAACGGAAGATAATCAAACCAAACGGCATGACAAAAGAAGCATGTAGTTAAAGGAGAAAAAGCTTTGTGCATCTGTCCTTTGTGTCCCCCTCCCCGGTGTCATGTGAAAGTCTGCTGGAGGCACCTCAAGGAATCCCAAGCATGTCGCTGGTATGGGAAGACCCTGACCGACGCCAGACCGAGCGTCAGTGCCACTGTCAGTCGGTCCGTCACAAAAACAGAAGGAGGGGAACAAAAGTAGGACAAGACGTTATAAAACGGATAAGAGGAAGGGAAGTATGAGGAGAAGGGGGAAGACTTAAAGCGGAGCGGCAAGTCAGGTGCCTGAAGGTTACGGTGGAGATGGAAGGGCAGAGAGGAGGGGGACGGATGAAGCAGGACCCCCTGCTGAGTGTCCGTCTCAGACTCCTGTCTCCCACTCCTCTAAAGCCACAGAGCTCATCACATCTTTCTCTCCTTCATCCTTTCCAAACAAAAAACAAGGTGAATGTGCTCCTAGTGGACAGATTCACTTGTTGAAGGCAGTCCTGCCCCTCTATCAGCCTCTCAGCTTTCATTTTGGGGCCATTTTCACTTCAAAGCCTCTCCATTATCTGCCATCTCTGAGGGCAATTAGGAACGGGCCGACTTTGAACGGCAGGGACGGCCACGGCATTAAACTACTCATCCCTTGTCATGGGGCTTTTGTTGGCGCTGCCCACATTGATGGAGAGGATACTGGGGCCCTGGGAACCCCTTCCGCCCTCAACCCTGCACCCCCGGCCCTGCTTTTTTACTGGTAAACTGTGAAGTAAAATGGTGTGTAATTAAGTGGCAGTGAAAGCAGGTCCTGTTTAGGTGTGTGACCGGCTTGGTGGAATAGAGACGGGCTTGAGTTGGCACTTTGGAGATGAGAGGGGGTCGCAGAGGGTCATAGGCCTTCATGGGATGTTGGTGATGGCAGTCCAGAGATTAATCTCGGCAGGTCTGTGGCAAGGCTATGAAGTGGAGGGAATATTTGTTTGTTTGCTGGTGACACGATTCAAGCCAAAAGGACGAGAAATGGGTAAAAATGCCAAGAAATTAGTTGAAATGTTGGTACAGATTTAGGAAATCTATATAAAGGATAAAGATGAAATGTTGAATTAACCTAACATTCATGCTTTTTGGACTGTAGGAGGAAGTCAAAAGGATGACCTGGAGAGAGCCCACCAGGCACAGGGAGAGCATGCAGACTCCATGCTGAAAGGCGCCGGGCCGGGAATCGAACCCAGGACCTTCTTGCTGCAAGGCAACAGTGCTACCAACTGTGCAGCACTTTTTAAGTAATGTTCAAATTCATTGAATATGATTTAAAGTAATTACTAAGGTAATTATTTAATTATAGGTAAAAAAAAACATGGCAGAATAGTGTGACATAATGGACATTAGAAATAATTACATCCCTCCCTTTTCTTACTTTATGGACCTCACCAAGCTCCGTCCAGAAATGCCCCTTGAAAGTCCCATGGGGCTGCATGTTTCACAAACAAAGCCTCGTGAGTAGCCAGCACAGCTCCTGACCCTGGACAACTGACATCTGGACAGGTAGTCAGTCCATAGCAGGGCAACAACACAGAGACAGACCATACACACACACCCACACACACCCAAACATACACACACCTAGGGAGAAGAGTGATGTTTAAAGACCATTAAAAATGAAAAAGGGACAAAAGAAGAGGGAAAGCTTTACAGCAATAACAAAAATGAAACGTTAAGAATAAAGTAAAAATTTAAATGTGAAGCAAATAGTTTAATATTTTCATATTAAACTTAAAAGGAATAAAACTCCAAACACTTTTTCAATAACATGTTGAAAGTTATCTAGACTTAAAGTTATGTCTTGTTTACAAACTATATGCAGAATGGAGTCTAAATATTGAGGCAACAAATTCAAAATGTTTCTTTTTTTAAATATGTTGAAATGATATGATTGTAAAACAAGTGAAGAGCTGCTGTAGTGACATCTTGTGTGAATGAACAGCATTTATTCTTCAAGGTTGCATTTCTCTTTATTTTCAACATTTTGATTTTAATTATAAAATATTCCTTTTTTTGCCCTCAACATTTTGACTCTATTGTCAGAATAAATTCATTTCCCTTTATCTTTATACTCCAATTAGATCATCATATGAAAAAAATACACATATTCCTTTCTACATTTTCTCTGATTTACCCCGACAGTCTTTCGTAGCAGAAACAAGAAAACCAAAGTTACACCTTTAAGCCGCTACTTGAGAATTCACAAGTTTGTCTAAAACCAAAGCTGCTGTCCAAGTTTTAAAACCCCACATTTATCATTTTCTCCAATTCCCTCTACCATTGAAGCTGTCGTCAAATTATTGTCTCGTTTTATCCTCTTTAGTGTCCTACAGCAACTTTTACAACTCCAGACTGTATAAAGTAACTTGTAACAGGCCGCCATACCATGTGTGTTGAGTGTTATATGACTTTTTTATTTAAGGATAGTGGTTTTGTTTTGCTGCTGGTGAAGTAATGAAAAGAGCCAATGGAAACGCACAAAGTGAAGACAGCTGGAGCTTTAGGTCCGTGAGTGAAAATTTGCACAATTCACAAAATGTTTTTTTTTAATTACAAAGTTTCTTTAAATTGTTGTCTTTAGACAAATAGTGCTTCATATGTATCACAAAAGACATTAAAATAGCTGTTTTTATTTTGCCATAAAATCTACAAAGGACATACTTGCCCTCAGTTATGCACCTTGAAAGAATGTGGCGGTTGCGGTGGAAGGAGGCTGATTTAGTCGTGCTTTGATGCTCTCTCTAGTTAGAGGCCTCCTGCTAAGCAGTGACATCCTGTCAGCGTGAAACCTCTTCTCATTCCACGGGTTAGACACTACATGACCACAAGATGTTTGTGTCAGAGAGAGGGAGACGCTGAAATGACTGCTGATACTAACAGCTCAAATTAAGTTTCCACATTTTACTGACTCAATCAGAACTCTCTGACGAGCCACAAACTTCCACAAATTATATTTTGTGTTGTGGAAAATTTGATGTGATGGCATTTATCTTCATATTAACTGTCTTCAAGATGTTCGGCCGAAGTTTGTGTGTGCGTGGTTGTTTTTCCCTGTGGGTCTCCAGGTCGGCCTTGTGTTTACCGAGTTCCCTGTTCTTGTTCAGCGTTAGCTGGATTAGAGTCTGTGTGACCCTTAAACTGTTTCCCTTTCAGTCCCATTGCAAAGAAAATCTTCTGTGCGTTTTCTCAGGGTGAGGTATTATGTTGGAGAACATTAGTGTACAAGCAGCATCGTAAAGAGAAAGGAACAAAGCAGATAAGACAGGGGAAAAGTTTAGTGCTGGGTTAGGATATAAAGTAATGTCCCAAGTAGATGTTATTAGCGACAGCCAAACAAAGTCGCTGAGCGGCTGATTAGGGAAGTGGTTGTTGACACGCTAGCTGGTCAAAACGTAAATCCAAGCTGCAGTTGCAATGATTTTATTGTCAATATCCAAAAATGCAAACAGTGTTCAAAACCAGCACAAAAACGGATCCGTAGGATTAAACAGTGATCAAAGACAAAACATAGCGGTCAGCAAAAAGTAGACCTCCCCTATCACCCACTCACTGAAGTCACCAGGTGAGCAACAGGTGATCTACAATCACTAATAACACCACGTGATCCCGTGCTACACCTATCCACAACATTCCGGCCCCTAATTATTACATCATTACACCGTAATAATTACTCATACGACACCATAACCTAAGACATACACTACATCAAAACACACAATGGGATGACATAACACATTCAAACAGTCCATGAAAGTCATTTGCAAATAGTCAATCATTTCTTCTTTTCTTCAAAATAGTCCATCCATAGTCGGTCAGTCATAGGCCAGAGGTTGCCAGCACTTAGCCTAAATATAATCAGTCTGTGATGTACATCTAGTCGAGGTAAAGTCAAGTCAAAAAGTCATGTCAAGAGTTAAGTCAAACATGTTATCTTCATTGATCGAAAGTCTCCTGAAGAAGGCATATCTTTGTGATGGATCTGCATAAGCAGCTGGTTGGGGTCTTAATCCAGACCTGACGTACAAGTCCATTTTTATCTGGCACAGTTTCTGTGATTCTACCGATGATCCAGGAAACATGAGGTACAGAGTCATCCATTATAAGGACCACATCTCCAGGAACAAAGTTATGTTTAATCTTCATCCACTTTTGGTGCTGTTGAAGTTGAGGCAGATATTATTTAATCCATCTCTTCCAGAACAGATCAGATATGTATTGGACTTGTCTCCATCGTTTTGTGCATAAATATCATCTTTCTGGAATAAACCCGGTGGTAAACTTGGATTAGACTTGAGTAAGAGAAGATGGTTTGGTGTTAGAGCTTCCAGATCATTTGGATCAGTGGATTCCAATGTAATAGGTCTACTTCACAGAGAGCAGTTTGAAGTCCTTCCTCATCCAGATGCTGTGTCTCCAGGGTAGAATTAAGAACTTTTCTGATGGAACGGATCAATCTCTCCCATGCTCCACCATGGTGTGACCCAGCTGGAGGATTGAAGATCCATTTCACTCCCTTCAGTGATAGCGCATCAGAGATCTTTCCTTGATTCCAATATTCAATCGCTTGTCTCAGTTCGCGCTCTGCGCCCAGAAAGTTGGTTCCATTATCGGACCACAGCTCTTGTACTTGGCCTCTCCTTGCAATGAAACGTCGTAAGGCGTTAATGAAAGAGTCTGTGTCAAGAGATGAGGCAACCTCAATATGAACTGCTCTGATTGCCAAACATGTGAAGATAACTCCATATTTCTTCACAAGACTTCTCCCACGCTTCACTTCAAATGGACCAAAATAGTCCACACCAACAAAACTAAATGGGGGCTTCTCAGGTATCACTCTGCTGTCAGGCAGGTCAGCCATTTGTTGCTGGCCTGCAGCTCCATGAAGCCGTCTGCAGATCACACACCTTGACATGATCTTTCTAATCAATGCACCAGCACCAGGAATCCAATATTTCTGATGGAGCCTTGAGAGTAATGTGGTTCCTGCCACCATGACCCACCTCTTTATGGATGTATTGGAGAATAAGATAAGTAATATGAAGATCTTTAGCAACAATGATAGGATGTTTAGAATCTTCAGACATGACAGCCCTGCTGAGACGTCCTCCAA
>CAEGAF010022913.1:0-10124 GCA_903067075.1 Micropoecilia bifurca
AACAATGGCTGATCGATCATTATTATCAGCATCAGACAAAGAGTATCAGAGACTGAGAGAACTATGAGATCCTGGCAATCTGAGAGGAGCTACTCAGAGATCCAAGCGGCGCTGCGTAGCTGCAGGGAGTCGATCACTACATTTACATCTTTTATTCATTTTGTCCAGCTGTAGCCTGTCCAATCAGAGTCAGGTATTGTGTAGTTGGTGCTTTTAATCAGTTTTCAGTTAACTAAATTCAAGCCTATGGAACACAAAATGTCACTAAAATCACTGTCCTTCTAAAATCTTTCAGAAAATTGCAAAAATCATAAGAATCGCATTGAATCGTATCGCCCAACAAATATCGTGATACATATCGTATCGTGACCAGAATATCGTATATCGTATCGTATCATGAAATTATTGCATCACTACACCCCTAGCCACCACAATTCAAGATGATGGCAATATATTAAGCATTCAAACACTAAAGGAAGTTTACTTTTTTACAAATAAATGAAGACGTGCTAAGAAATGCTAAAAACCGCAAACTCTAGGAATGTTTGTTGTGTGTTAAAAGCCATATTGGACATTGAAATCTGGGCTGATCAGAGGCTTAAACCACTTTAATGGATGTTCTTGTCATATTTCCAACTGGAAACCTCAAAAATCTGATCTGAAAGCAAAGAGAGCACACCTAACCTAACAAGAATCAAATGAATCACAGCAAAGAAGCGGGAAGATAAGGTTGTGAGAGTAAACATTTACTAAGACTTTTGTGCAAAATCATTTTTAAGAGACATAAAAGAAAAACCTTACCACAAAATTCAAGCATTCAAGCTAACAGTACTAGATGTGTGATGTTTTTTATGCAACCTAAAACGATACAGTATGACTCTTTCTGGTGGTTTCTGTCTTTTCTGTCATCTTTCATGTTTAATTTCAACATTTCCTTTTTCAAATTAGACTGAAAACGTAGAGTACAAGCAGCAAGTTGAACACTAAACAGTTTTACCCTGAACTTGTGGCTTACACTGGTAAAAGCTACAAAAGGAATAATAAAATCCTTCAGTACCTTCATCGTGATTGTAGCACAACTTAAATAAATAAAGGCTGTAATTAGTCACTAGAAAATAGTCTAAATTCATTAGATTGGCATGTTTCATTTTTGCCACTCTGCTTTCAGAGTGGATGCAGCACCTGGTTGCTGTGGAGCCCATCAGCTGTTGATCTCAGTGGGAAGATGGCTGTACAGTGTTGCATTGTTATTCGGGTTCTTCAGTTGCTTCAGTAAATAAATACCATAAATGTGTGGATGGATTTTGTTAAATATGTATGGATACAGTTTATTTCCCCTCATGTTTTACAACCCAGCTGCTGCATTTTTCGAACGGT
Source organism: Micropoecilia bifurca (assembly GCA_903067075.1). NCBI lineage: Eukaryota > Metazoa > Chordata > Actinopteri > Cyprinodontiformes > Poeciliidae > Micropoecilia > Micropoecilia bifurca. The sequence continues at coordinate 1,378 of CAEGAF010022913.1, forward strand.
TATTGATCCTCTCATCAAAGTGTTACTTCCCAACTTTTTGAACTACAGCTCTTGTGATCATCAAAACGGATGAGTTACGTATTTTGAACATAAAGTGAAACAAGATACAAACTACTAAAGCTGCTCCATATCATGTAAGAGCAAAGGAACATTTTGTGCATTAATGGGTACGTGGGCAGGGTGGTTTTTTTACCCTTGTTCTATGGGAGGGGTGAATAATGTGTGTGTGTGTGTGTGTGTGTGTGTGTGTGTGTGTGTGTGTGTGTGTGTGTGTGTGTGTGTGTGTGTGTGTGTTGCACATGAATAGTGCTGAAAAACATCGAGTTCAAGGTTATTCTGATGCCACTTGAGAGTCTGTGAATGAACACTTTCACAGGGTAACATGAGGCCCCTACATGTCAAATTATGTCAGCTCTCAGAGGGCAGCATCGGTGTTTCAAGTTATCTCTGATAGGACTTTTCTTGAAGGTCAATGCACTTTACTTGAAGAAAAGTATGAGAATACTTACTTGCATAAAAACAAGAATGAAAGCCCAGGTTAAATTTATCGGTTAACTTAGATATTAGTTGGGATGACAAGGGTTTAAATACACACTAAGTTAGAAGCATGTGACGGATAAGAGAGCGTGATTCCCTCACACATATACTAGTCATCTTTTGGAAATTTCACAATAAAATGTAGCACTTTGAGATTTTTATTAATGAAAAGTGCATTATAAATTAAATTGATTAGTATTATTTATTATTATTATTATTATTAAATTTAACAAATAATTGCACCAATTTAATCGGTGGATTTAATGTTGCATCTTTACATCGAGCATCTTTACGTCACTTTTTGCTTTTTGGTAAACAAATAAATAAATAAATAAATATAAATGGAAAATGTACAAAATCCTACATTCACAACAAATGGTTCTCAACTGGAAGAACTCAGCAATTAGAGACTCTTTGATCCAATCAGAGCTCATTAAAATCGACTCAAAGCAAACGTGCGATTTCCAGTAGGTTAAATATTTGCCAGGCGCAAGAAGTGTGGCAGTTGTATTTGCTTTGCCAGAGTTTCGGTTAATCGCTGGGAGACCCGGTTCGAGCGAACCGCCTCACCTCCGCTGCTGTTTATTTTCGAGGAGAGGAGGGGTGAGGGCATTTCCACGGTCTGTCTGGGGTCACACGATCCTCTTCAACGTGGATCCATAAATGAATGGTGGGCTCGACAGCCACACCATGGAGGACCTTTCCCTGATTGGCTCGGTGCGCGGCAGGAATAAACACTCTCAGAGTATATATATTGCTGCAAGGTGTGTGACACTTCCAAGAAAAAGAGCTCCCTCTTAGAAAGCTTGCGACAGAGAAACGGCAATTTGCCATCAGCCAAAGATTCAGGATGAGGGCGCAGATCCAAAAAGTTCCTCAGATTGTCGAGCTGCTGAGGAAGAAGTCGGTGGGGCTGCAGCACCTCAAGCCCACATCCTCCGTGTGCGTCCTGGAGGAGAAGGATGCTGCGGAGGCTGCGCGGTGTCCACACGCTGCCTTGAAGGCGCGCAGTTTGGACGCGATCCCGGGACCAACCAACTGGCCCCTGGTCGGCAGTCTGGTGGAGCTGCTTCTAAAAGGAGGCCTGATCAGACAACATGAAGCTCTGGTAGAATATTTTTTATATAATATTGCTTGAATTATTCGTATTTTTTCCGTTGATGAGAGTCGGTATTTTTCCTATTTTATCCACCCGTTTATAATCGACTAATTTCTTATTTTCAGATTGATTATCATAAGAAATTCGGGAAGATCTTCCGGACCAAGCTGGGCTCCTTTGAGTCGGTGCATATTGGCGCTCCGTGCTTGTTGGAGTCGCTCTACAGAAAGGAGAGTAATTACCCCCAGAGGCTGGAGATCAAACCCTGGAAAGCGTACAGAGACCTGAGAAACGAGGCGTACGGACTCCTCATTCTGTAAGTAAGACCTTAGACCCAATAATCCGCTGTTCCCTGAAATCACCTCCGCCTGCGCGGCGCGCAGTTTGAAGCAGAAGCGCAGACGCTGAACGCGCTCCGTTGTCGCTTCGCAGGGAGGGGAAGGACTGGCAGAGAGTCAGGAGCGCGTTTCAGCAGAAACTCATGAAGCCGACAGAGGTGGTGAAGCTGGATGGCAAAATAAATCAGGTGGGACTACAGACCTGGGATGAGTTTATGCCAAAGTTTCTGCGATCATCCACTGATGGGTTTGGTTGTGTTTTTGTGTGTGTTTTTGGAAACAGGTGCTGATGGACTTCGTTGACAGGATTGGAAAAGTAAGCAGCAACGGGAAGATTGAAGACTTGTACTTCGAACTGAACAAATGGTCGTTTGAGAGTAAGTCAGGTTATTTTTATTCTTACACTCACTATGACTGCAGAGAAAAATAATACTTTTGTTCACACGTCATTTAAATATCTTTTAAAGCATGGAAAATGTAATATTTTGAACTCAGCAGTGATCTAATCCTGCTCCAAAATTCACAATTTACTGTCCTAACATAAAAGTAGAAAGGAAGAAATGTGATAACCTGATGAAACAGTGGCTGTTTGGATTTACTTTTAAAAAACAAATGAAAATATACAATTCTCAAGTGTCTTCTTATTGCCTGCTTCAAAAAAGTTATTATATCATTCTGTTGGGACTGATAATTTTATGGGAAATAGATCTAAAAACAGACATTATACTTTGGAATTAATAAAGCAACAAAAATGAAATCCTGAACTTCCTTTCAAATTAACTGCATCCAAATTTGGTCGATATTCTAAACCTTTTCTCATTTTCCCCCCTCAGCAATCTGTCTGATCCTGTACGACAACCGGTTTGGTCTTCTGCAGGAGGAAGTCAACGAGGAAGCTATGAACTTCATCACAGCTGTGAAAACAGTGAGTATCAACCTTCTGTCAGAGCCTCTGAAGGTTAGAAGATGATATTTGTGATGATATTTTGTGAGTCGCTCTTCAGCTGACTTTCTCCCGGAGAGTTGAGAAACACCACAGTTCATCAGGTTTGTGTCAGGAGTCTAGACTGCAGACAGAGTTAAAGTAATTCAACTCCATCTGCAAGGAAGTTGATTACCAAACCTGTCCTATCATTCAGTGAAGAGATTATAAGTGGGAGTCTTATAAGGGAAATGGGCTCAAGAATAAATAAAGGCAACTTGAAAATGGACTGAGTAGGAGGTTTTGAGTGAGGATGAAAAAGCTGCATCTGACGACTTCATCCGTTCTTCCTCTTTTTCTGTTCTTTGTAGATGATGAGGACATTTGGTAAGATGATGATCACACCAGTGGAGCTCCACCAGAAGTTTAACACCAAAACATGGCAGGACCACACCGCGGCATGGGACTGTATTTTCAGCACAGGTACAAACACAAAAATCACACAAGCACAGTCCAAGCTCTCATTCCATCAAGCTGTCGTACTTGATGACATACTCTCCTTTTCTGTGTGACACACCAGCCATTCTGAGTTCACTTCCAGTCAGACGTCAGATGGTAGATAGGAAAATAAGCAAGTGGGAGGGCAGGAGGTTTGATTTGAACTGGCTGTCTTGGTGTTTTGTGGACTTGGCACTCTGTGTAAATAACGGCTCAGCATTGTAGTAAACTGTCTAACCTGGGTGAAGAAATATGCTAAATGTTTCTATATACTAGACCTTAAGTGATGAGTCTGATAGTTCAATTTTGTAGGATGTACAAAGCCAGCAAAACTATTTTTCTAAAATCTGTCTTAAGCTTATTTCAATCCTTCTTTTAGTATTTTATTCTTGCAAACATTTCAATTTGTATATTTTGTGACCTTGTGTTCTCTAGTTTAACAGATTAAACTATAACTATATATTTTAAAGTGAAAGTTGTCATAAAATATATCATATCACACTGTATATTCCAGCAGTCGCAAAAAAGAGAGACAAAAAGTTAATAAAACACACCCTGAAACAAATGTCATTTAGGATAAAAATGACCAAAAAGTATCTTATCAAACAAAATTCTTTAATTGTTTGCAACAAACCAAGATTTAGCAAGACTTACTGAATTCCAGTATCTCATAAATCAAAGAAAGCTGTTTTCATTCAGCAAGTATTATGTTGAATTTCTCCATTCAAAGTGGAGTAGTGATAATTTGTCACCGATGACTAAGAACGGGGCTGTAAATGACGTCTCCTGTGTGTGAACAGCATTTTGCGTATTCATGTGTTCACACATTCATTGCTTTGTATTCGCTCAGCCAAAGTCTACATTGACAAGAGACTGGAGAGGAATGCCAACAGAGATCCGGATGATTTAATCGATGACATCCTGCAGCAAAGCCGCCTCTCCAAGAAGGAGCTGTATGCCTCCATCACCGAGCTGCAGATTGGAGGAGTCGAGACAGTAAGTCACAAAATGGTTAAACATACTGTATTTTCACACTTTTCCACACCCAATATTTTTTTTTTAAAAACAACTTAAAAATGAGTCTAGGACAGGAAGCAGATGTTTTTTGTTTTCACTTGTGTGAAACAGAGTTAATTCTTTAAAAGCAAAATAGTGCAATTTAAACTAAATTGAATGAAAGATGGCTACATATCTAGAAAATATATTTTTATAGAGTGAAATATTACACATTAGTATAAATATATCAATATATATTTATTTTTTAATTGAAGATAGTGGTTCAACAGCAGCTTGTCACTGTAGACATATGAAAGAAAGAAAATACCAGTGAAGACTTAAAGCTGAAAGAAATATGTTCCCATCAACCTTTAACCTCCCACTTTTGGGAGGAGCTAAGCAAATAGCCAGAGTTATTTCAATTTTATGATACAAATTATTACTTTAATCTTCTAAAGAAAAGAGCTTAAAAGATTTTAATCACAATTTTTTGTCATTTTTAACCTCCACTGATCTTGTGCATCATGCTAACATTAATTAGCAGGATGCAAGCTTCTTTGGTGTTTTCAACTTGTGCCTATTTCATACAAGAAAATAAGTTCAATCTCTTACGCAAGCAGCTCCTGCAGTTATTGTCGTTCCAAAAGCACAAAATAAATGTAGAGGGGAAGTAAGAGAGGAGCCTTTGAGGAACCACAAACATTCCTCCGGTCCTCGGAGGAATGTTCTGGCTACTCGCTTCACCGAGTGCTCTGTTCTTCCCTTCTTATTTTGTTCTCTCTTGTTGTTTGCACAGACCGCCAACAGCATGCTGTGGGTTATTTTCAACCTGTCACGTAACCCTGCTGCTCAGAAGAGGCTGCTGCAGGAGATCAGAGATGTGGTGCCTCCAGACCAAGACCCCTGTGGAGAGCACATCAAGAGCATGCCCTACCTCAAGGCCTGCTTGAAGGAGTCTATGAGGTACAGCGCTGCACCGTCACATGTGGCCGGGGGAGGGATGTCCATAGTGCAGATAATAAAAGATCAAGCTGGAACACAGTGTTCATACCTGCAGTGGTTTACAAACTCCACAAACTCCCTCTTATTATAAGCTGCACCCAGTCATTTCAACTAATTCAACTGGTACAACTTAGGTTGGTATTAGCAGAAGTCATTTAAAATGTCATTCGGATTTACGCACTTTAACAACTTCACACAGGTAATATTGTGCTCAGATGTTTGGTTGCTTGATCGCCTTCCAAAGCGTTACAGCTTACATGCTCAGACTTTCTGACATTACCATTCCCACCAGTACCACTGAGATTAGGACGGAGGAAATTACACACATGATTGCCTCAAAAACAAGCTTCAAGGAAGTTTTTGGCAGTCAGATGGTGGCATGACTACCAAGCTTAAATTTGTCCTTTAGTCACGTTCAAATATTTTCCCTTTGCCTTTGTTCCACACACGTTCCCCCCGTCTTCTCATGCAGTCACAAGAGCTGCAGCCGGGGCGGGTTATTTAAGGCGAACGCTGTGCAACATCACAGGGAATGTAAATGAACTCGGATAGCAGATTTTTCTCACCTCAGCAAGCACTGTGCATGTCTGGCTTCTGTTAAACAGCTTAAGCTTGTGTGACATGCAATAAGTCATGTTCCAATCTTTGTTTGTTTTTGTAATTCTTACAGGTTGTCGCCGTCTGTTCCGTTCACCAGCCGGACCCTGGACAAAGACACTGTGTTGGGAGATTATGCCATTCCCAAAGGAGTAAGTGGCTTACTTCTCAGTGCACCTTATAATTACCTCCTCATTTACATTTTTACATTTACTGGCACATGGCACTTACTCTCAACCTCTAGGAACACGATTGATTTGTTTCTAAAATAGTGACAAAACCAGAGCTGGAACTTAACTTTTATTGTTCTCCGTTTACAGACAGTGTTAATGATTAACTGCCAAGCACTGGGATCCAATGAGGAATATTTTGATGATGGGAAGCAGTTCAAACCTGAGCGCTGGCTGCGGGAGAGCAGCACCATCAACCCATTCGCTCACGTTCCTTTCGGTATCGGGAAGAGGATGTGCATCGGTCGACGGCTGGCGGAGCTGCAGCTGCAGCTGGCCATGTGCTGGGTACGACATTAAACCAGTCAGCCACAGATTGTTAAAAAAATAGTTTCCGCCCTTGATGTATTTTGTTTTTCTTTATCGCAGTTGGTCAGAGACTACGAGATCGTGGCAACAGACAATGAACCTGTTGATGTGATTCATTCTGGACTTTTGGTTCCTAACAGAGAACTGCCAGTGGCCTTTGTCAGGAGATAAGGTGAGAAGGAAAAAGTTTACATTTCAATGTCTGGTACCAGTTCATTGAAATGACCCTGTTGTGTGATTCATAAAGCAATTGGAAAGTCAGGAGGATCAGTCTCAGTTTCTGAAAGTTGAATTGTCAAAACTTTAATTTAACAAGGAAACATGTAAAATAATAGAAATTTCAATAGTTCTTGAGTTTAAAGTATTATATTAATTTTCTGCTACTGTACTCTTAGAAAAAAATCTTCATTTTTGCACAAGGGTTGCTTCAGTGTGCAGTGCCTATTATTGGCCACCAGGTGCTGACATCAAGACCTCACTGGCTTACTTATTGCAAAAATGATATTAAAATTAGTACTTGAAAGATCTGTAAGGATGATACAGATGAAAGTTTACAATGATTTTCTTTTCAGTATAAAGCTGAAAAGAAAATCGGGACAATACATGTTTTTTAAATTTGCCAATAATGCCTTCCTTTTATTTCTCTTTTTAGGCTTCATGCTCTTCTCTGGACGTAATGAAAGACATATTTTACTCCTGATGGTCCAGTGACTCCCTGCATTGCTGCTGTGTACATAAAGACAGAAATATTTGTAATTTTGTGCCATAAATACCTCAAACTTATTTAAAACTAATATGTAAACTTGTTAAAGACATAAAGAACAGTTGTAATTTACAGACTGAATATTGTATCAAGGCAGCTGTCCTGAAATGTCTGACATTTAGATACTGATTACTTTATAGTTTTCCCTGTTTTTCACTTTATATATAAATATATATGTATGTACAGTATATAAGTGCCATCACTAATGTGTATTTGTTTGTATATATTAGTATAGGTATGCTTCTCCTATATTTCTGTACATTGTACATATTTCATTCATCTAAATAAATCCATTTAAAAAATATCAAAAGACACTTGATTTTTAAACTTGTAATATGAAGTAAAATTATCTTGGTGTTTTAGCAGCTTCAAGGGTGAAACTAAATAAAGAGATTACTGTTTTGCATTTGAGTATCAAAACCTTCAGGCAAGATTAGAAAGCAAATCAGTAGTGAATAAAAATAAATATTATTTATCCCAGAACAAACTTACTGAATGGCAAGACAATGAAAGCAATCAGTATCAGTTGTGTGCTTATATTTATTGGATATTTGATTAGGTGTGGTTACGAACCAAGAGTCAGGATTAATAAAAAAGGGAAAAAAGTTGTTTGTTTTTGGCAGTAGTGACTTTTATTCATTAGAAACTCAACAGGCCTAAAATGATTTCACCTGTGGTGTCAACAGATTTGGTTTGCCCACCAGGCTGGTGGGAGACGTTCCTTCCTGCAGCCCATGAACAAAACTGTTCCCACTCTGATCTGACTTTTGTCAGCCTAATTAACATATGAACTGTAGCAAGCGCTCTAAACAACGCACCTGGAAAACACACTGAACCACCCTAGTTCAGGGCGGGTTTATGAACTGAATGGTGTGGCTTGTTACTGGAACTTTGGAACTGAGTTCCAGTAACTCAGTTCCAATTCAGAAACTGCTTCTTCACTGAGATTTTTTTTTACAAACAATCGTCTTGCAGGTTCACATAAAATGGTCTGATAAACAAGAATATCCAAAGAGCCTCTTTACATCTTTCCATATCACAGTATCAGTGATTCGGTCTTGATTTCATCCACATTGTAGGGTAAGAATGTATTGCTCATCCCTGCTGTGCATCAATTGTTCAGGCCGCTGCTAGTGGCTTTATGATGGGCTGAAAAGTGGAGCCAACAAATCAGCAGCAACTTGACCAGAATCTTAGAAGAATGTTTGGTAACACTTTATTTGAAGGGAGTGAATAAGACTGACATGAAACTGTCATAAACATGACATAACACCTGTCATGAACATGAATAAGCCTTCGTAAATATTTATGACTGTTGTCATAAAATCATTTGGTAAATTATGACACTTTTAATACAAAGTTGACATTATTCAAAATGACTTTGTTATGACAACTTGACATTAACCAAGAAATCATTACTGTTTAAACTTTACCTTTAATAACATAAAGTTACCTA